>JAUBWS010073444.1:0-13518 GCA_032270445.1 Darlingtonia californica
GCGTTGCTTTGGTATCTACAATTTTTTATTTTGTTGACATTTGGAAGCTGGACTTTGTGGCTGTTCAAAGTGACCCCGTCGAATTCAAAGTCGCCCCCATCTACGGTAACAATTCTGTAATTTTCAGTTTTTTCTTGTCAACTTCCATTATAACCACACTGTGTCTCGTTTTTTCTTAACACTTGATTTTTTAAACAGAAATTTGTTTATCAAAACCTTTGGCCTTGTTTCAATTCACTGCAAGTTTGGGCATTCAAGAACACTTTAGATATATATAACTGAATGCATTTTTGAAATTTGATTTCCTTATAACTTTTTTTTGTTATGACGCACCAGTGTTAAGAAATGTACATTACACACCATTTAGATCTAGATTGTTTTCTGATGAGTGATAAAAACATCTTCTGAAAGTTTTAAAACTTCAGCTTCAA
Organism: Darlingtonia californica; assembly: GCA_032270445.1. Classification (NCBI taxonomy): domain Eukaryota; kingdom Viridiplantae; phylum Streptophyta; class Magnoliopsida; order Ericales; family Sarraceniaceae; genus Darlingtonia; species Darlingtonia californica. The sequence goes on from JAUBWS010073444.1 coordinate 432, forward strand.
AATCACCCTTTTAGGTGATAAAAAAGCTGTAAATCGGATTGGGCAGTCACCAGTCAATAAGTACAATACAACAATCGTTTACAATGACATTAAAGTGATTTTCAACCATTGAACTTGTAAACTAACTCTTTAATATGGAAATATCTTGGTAGCTCTAAAAACATTTTACTGTTACCAATTTGTCATTTTATCAGGGCAAAAAACGCATACAAGTAAGACTTTGGTATTTTAGTAGAAATAAAGAATGAGGATAGATTAGATATCAATAGTCTTTCATTAGAAGCCACCAAAATTTTACTTGAAAAAAATCTAACCTATGTTAATGTAGTTTTCTCATACATGATATCTTAGTAGATTTTTATATTAGGGTGTATTTTGAATCATCCTTTCTGCCATTCCAAACATTTTGACCCTTCTCAACATTCTAGTTTGCTGACATTCTAGTTTGCTGAATTAAACAAAACTAGGTTTGATTTAAATTCAAATAATTTAGGCTTACACCACTGCATCCTCTGCTTATAAAAATGTAGATCCTTATAAAATGTTTCTTCCAATATATAGTCATTTAATATCTTATAGTTTTTTTGAACTTTCTGTGCCTAATGTTCACATTTACAAAAGCAGCCTGTGATAGAAACTCCAACTCGACTTTATAAGAAATAAAAAGGTGTAGTTGATATGGATGATATTGTTATCAATCCAATCTCTGACCTTTGTTTTAGAGAATATAAAAGTACTAAATATGGCTGCTCCAAATAACGCTGCTTCAACAAATTCCACAACACAACCAGTTTCACTAATTGGCACAATGGGTTTAGTACAAAACTCACATATACAAAACATCAGTTTATTACAAAGTCACCGAGCCCAACAAATAGCTGCATTTCAAGCACAAACAAGAGCTTCGCCCCAACAATTAGTAACAGGTGTTCGTCCCATTGTAAATGTTGTTGGTAACCATCAACCCACTGTGGCAACTCTTCAGAATGTTCAAGTCTTAGGTATTATATTTCTTCTACAATTTTTCTTGTATTTGATGCTCAAACTTGTCTACCTTATTACAGGAAACGAATTATTCAACAAGTGGTTTCCCCATTTAATCTGCGTTAATTTTGTGATGTGTTAATTTTAACTAGTCATCCCTTTCTTTTACAAAGCTACAAAAGTTTCTAAGAAAACGCATTAATTTTCTGCACACATTTTGTTGAGTTATTAATTAAGGGACACATTTAGAATGCTATGTGATTATGCCACATATTGATTAAAGGTTCAGCTGGTCACCAGGATGGAATTGGCACCATACCAATTAATTTGATAACAACTGGTGGACAGACTTTTGCAGTTGCTTCTAATTTACAAGGAGGAATGCAAGCTCAAGTCAGCCAAATGCAAATCCGACAGATTGCACCGAATGCTGCTACTGTTGTTAGTCAACTGCAAGGAGCCACTTCACAACAGATTCGTGCAGGTGAATTAAACGATTTAAAAAATTATACTTTGATTATTTTTAAGATAACATATTTAGTTTTAATAGTTTTTTTTACTTTTCAGCTTTTGATGGTCGAAAGATCACCCAAGTCAGAGGTAATCTTGCTTATTCAAGTTTTATTCCTCATTGTTCCTATAACTCTATTATTTTGTAGTGTCATTTGAGTCTCAATCCTTTAAAAATTTGCTGTCTCTTCTCCCTATCCAAACACTCTGAGCCATCTTTTTATCAACCTTGTCTACAAGATAGAGTTTTTTGCTAACTCCCTAAGTACCTGTAGCAGGCTGTTGAAAAAAACTGTAATAAAATATTTGTCATTTTTAATCCATACTTATTGAAATAAAATAAAATATGACTCACAGCAAGCCCATTGGGTCTGTTGTAGATAATACATGTTATTTTTATTGTTTAATATACTGGTAACCAAGTTTTTTGGCACGTTTTTTTTTTTAACTGTGAGACGGTAAAGAAAAATTTAAGGAAGATTGCTTGAAAAATGCTAATGTATCTAATTTGGTTTTAATTATTTTGTTTTGCGTAGTTCCCAACGTTGGTACAATGACCCATGCAACTGCGTCAGTTGGTGCACAGTCAACCAAAGCATTAACAACGGCAAACTGTAAGCTTTATTTGCCTCAAATTCAGCATGAAGTTACCCTTATGTTAGCAAAAAAGGATTATATGCAATCATCCATGCTTATTTTAATGTGAAAAATGATAAATCATGCGCACAGATCATGCGCACAGATCATGTCCACTTGACAATGGTGTAGCATGATTTTACTCTGCATCATAATGACAATGGTCAAGTTACTATAAAACCCTTTGCATTTCATGTGCAGATAAGCCTTAACGTTGGTTATTTTTAATGGATGACCTAGGCTGTGCTTAACAGACAATTTCTCATAATAAAATTTTAACGAAATGCTGAACTAATTTTTCAATTTTCGGCCTGGTCTCAGAAATTGTGAATGCTGACAGGGTTATTAGTTTATGGTAACATTCTCTTGCATCTTCTGCTATTTTCATTTTTTCAGTAACCTTACCAATTCATACAGTGACTCCTAATACAACTCCTTCAACGCCATCCACTACTACATCAAGTAGTCAACCAAGTCAGATACTTACAAAGAGGAAACTCCAAGATCTTCTTCATGAAATCGATCCTACTGAAACAATGGATGATGACGTAGAAGAAGCTCTTCTCCACATTGCTGATGATTTCATTGAAAATGTTATCACAGCTTCTTGTCAGTTGGCTAAACATCGACGCTCAAATATCTTAGACGTCAAAGATGTTCAGTTGCATTTAGGTAGGGAGTTTATTGTTGATTAAAACTTGTTTTAGGTGGGAGGTTGTCCTCAACGTTATGTAATACATTTTGATAGCTTTAAGGTGTTAGCATCTGAAGTTGACAAAAAGTAACTAAAATGACTAAAACAGAAGAAATTGTTAACTCAATTTTAGCACAGAATTTACTTGCTCAACAAAAGTCTTCTATGGGGCTAATTTTGAGAGCTCTCACATGGTATAGATGATTTTCTTCAGAACAGTGTTTCAGATTTCATAATTTTAAGCCATGTTATGAATCCCTTTAATTGGTCCCAGTACTTCAAAGGAACCGCTGAAACCCTTATAGACTTTCAATTCTATACACGCTTTTTTTATAAGAAAATGACCCTGAAATATGCCAAGAAAAATATAAGAAAAATGTCCAGTCTGAAAAAGTCAAGATGGGCAAAGTTTTTTGGATCTTTATTATTTTCTAGCATGCCAAAAACAGAGGTTAAATAAGACATCTAAGGAGGTCTTGCAGACCTGTAAGCAGTTAGATGAAGACAGAGATTAAGGCATTAATAGGAATTTCGTGCTCTGCTTTAAAGAAAGGCTTTGAATATGTGTATTATTGGCCTGAATGTTTAAACAAAATACCTTATTTCAAGAAATAGAATAAGAAAAACCCAGCCTCAAAAATGCGTAAATATTAAGAAAATTTCAGCCTCGTTTTTAGTGATTGGCTAAGATAATTGAGCCTTTTCTTATAAAAAAACGTGTACGTCTAAGGTCTAACAACAAAATACATTGGTCAAAATTCTGAGGAAAATTACATTAAAAATATGTTAAGACCTCCTGGACTATTATGAAATTGAATCTTCGAAAACTCACTTTCAAAAGAACGACCATGTGGGGCTGTGGCCGAGTGTTTAAGGCGCTGGTCGCCCAAACGGGGGTTCCGAGTCTGTTGATTACATCAGTCGCATTACTAATTTTGTGATATTTTCTCTTGACTTCTTATAAATCAATCATGTAATAATAACAGTATTTATTTGCCGAAAGAAGTGTTTACAATGCTGTCCACTGTTTACATATCATATCACAGATTAAATGTTCGGACAGGAGACAGACCTATAGCCTAGGGCTAGTCAAAAGAGAGGTCAATCATATATAAAGGTTTTACCGAAATTCAACGTTCCTTTTAAGATCGAAATTGGAATATGTGGATACCTGGTTTCGGAAGCGAAGATTTGCGGCCGTACAAGAAAGCACCTGCTACAGAGGCTCATAAACAAGTAATTTTTATTTATCATTTTAAGAATATAAGTTACAATGTGCACCATATAAAAGTTCATCCCCCTGAATATCAATAAATAGTTTGTATTTTTAGTATATGTTTTTATTGTTTTCATGGGGGCTTTATATTACTGTTGGGTTATTCATAAAATACTGTTTTCCAATTAATAAATCCTAATCAAAATGTCCTGGAATTTTCTCATTTGTTCCTGAAATAGTCTTGGAAATCTGACCCTTTGATAGTTAGGTAATATTGAATGATACCTGATGCCTATTGAAATAGAAAGTTCAAAGCTCGTTTTTCCTCTTCTTCGCTTTCCTTCTTCACTTTCAAAAAATTGTGGATCTTTTAAAGGCCATATTATTCGACGCAATGTTATCTTTCCAACGAGGTATTATATTTAACACAAACTGTGCTCAGTATAACGAGTAATTGGTGAATACATACCAAGTCGTATATGTGAATAGACTTTAGTTTTGTCGGATGGTTTGAGAGTTTTATTTAGTAATTGATTTTTCATCTATTTTGCAGCGGTTGGCTTTGATCAAGAAAGCAATGAAAAAATGAAGCATCAATCGATGGATAAACAAAATTTTCGTTAGGCAGCAGAGAATTATTTCCTGTCTTGCGTTTGTCAAGTGCTGTAAAGAAACCAGGATCTAATCAGCTTGTGTGTCCCAAGAGTTGGTTGAACTCATCACGTGGAAATACAAGCCTCCTGTTTGGGTTGAGAATAGAAAGAAGCGGCAATCAAATGGGAGAATAGGTTCTAGAAAGCAAATGACATTGACAAAACAAAATATTTTTTATTTGCTTGTGCTCATTGCCTATGCTTCGGGTACAATAAAGGCTTGTTTTCTGCCTTTACTAATTCAATTCCACAAGACTGAACTTAAAATTCAATAAACGTAGCGATATCATCTTATAAACAGGTCGGTAGAATTGAATCAGACAAGGCCGAAAACAGCGTCTATTTGGTCCCTTAATACGCAATGTTCATATTTGATATGTTGATAAATTATTATAATGGTCCTCAAATTACGTTTTATTCTATATTTAGTTACTAGTAATTTTTCTATATTTGAACAAGCAATTTTGGCAGTTGTTATCCTTATCTGCTCCAAACGAGCTACAATTTGTACGACTTTTATCTTCGGGAAATAAATCTGAAAACACTGGAGGAAGGAAAAGGAAAAAATGTTCTTTCATATTTGATAATGTTTTGTGGATAGATTTTCGTTCTTTAATGCTTTGACTCGCTTCGACCAGCTCCACCTGTGACCTACCCTATACCAGAGTCTTCCCATGGCAAGAGAACGTTCATTTTCGCCGTTTGCGAGAGGGTCTGGTACAGACTTAACCCACTGATTTAAGTTCTGGACGTTTGCTTCTTGGCTTATCAAAAGAATTTACATTAAATTTATAGCTTATTTAAAAATTTGATGATGAACGCCTTTTGAAATATGTTGATTAAATTGAGGTTTTTAAAAAAATGGAATTTCGACAATTTTTCGAGGTAAATGATTGATGGAAAATATTTTTTGGCAATCGAGTTTTTACCGTTGATTTAAATACAGTTTTCAAGGTGTACAGTTAATAAAAGGTATGATTATCTACATTACCTTATCGGTAAAAAAAGTCGGCAAAAAGTGACTAAATTTTGTAATACCAGCAGCTTTGAAGCCATTTTGTCAAAATCTTTGTTTTTTTATCAAACCTGGTAAAAAAAAGTCGGCAAAAAAAGACTAAAATGAAAAAATCAGGCGTTAAAAAGTGACTAATTTTTGCTAAGTGACTAATTTTTTGACCGACCAAACTTTTTGCCGACTTTTTTTTTACCGATAAGGTATTTGGAAAGTTCATGGCGTTTAAGTTGATCAAAATATAAATGAGGCGTCAAATATGAAAACAGAAGTCGGTTTAGAAAGAACAATCAGACTTCTCTATTTCATATACTTTTATAGTCTAACTAATGACTAAAACTTTCTAGAAATGTACGGTTGTTTTGATCTGTACCACTGCCAACCGATTCATTTGTCTTACTGCCAGTAAATTAATTATTTTTTAGATTAGATTACGGTAAAATGCATTGTTACCTGTTACTACATCATAAAAGAGGACTTAGGAACATTATTCATTACATTGCTTCGTTTTTTTCCTGACTGCAAGGAATCTTTCTCAAATTAATGATTCATTGATTCCGCGAAACTTGAATTTTGTACAAAACTTGAATTTTTAACTGGCCAACCGCAAAAATAACATCCATGAAAATTTCTTCCCGCGAAAATTACTTTGTCAACTATAATTTTCATCGAAAATTTGGCTATTAGTAATTTCACTATCAAATGATATTCTTGTTATAGGAATAAAAATGTTTTTAACAATAGCAACAGTAAAATGTGTACCAAGGCAAGATTGTTTTGTGGATTTACCTAATGCGGTGGTGAAACAGCTTAATAGTGGTGATTTGATGGTGAGAAAAATAATGTTAACATTTCAATTGAAGTGAGGTCTAAACTTTGTGCCTAAAATAGTATAAAATGCTTAACGCTTGTGAAGCCGTGACTGAGTGGTAGAGCGCTGAGCGTAGAACTCAGAGTTCGACGCAGATATGAGGCCTTTGGTGGTGAAAACCTCAATACAATTCACAACGTTTCCTGTAGGTGTTTCATAGGAAGGCAGGACACTCGTTGTTAACAGTCCAATAACGGAACTGAAGAGGCTCTCCTGGGTAAACATTGGTAAATAATGAATAATAATAATAATAATGATAATAACAATAATAATAAAAAATCACTGATTGGTTAAAAAGTACCCTTTAGTTGCTTTTTTGTCTGTACTAAATGCACTGGATGCTGCCCTTTTTTATTAGAAAAAGACCTGTATATAGCTTCTATTAGCCATGCAACCTATGGGTCATTTGTGGCCAGATACGGTTTTGAAACGGACTCCTCTTGTTAAGTAAGTTTCTATGATTTCCTGCTTTTTTATTTAACAGTCAGGTGTGAAACAATTGACAACTGACCATCCGTTGCTCATGAAAAAGGATGAATCGAGTCTAGTTACTTCATGGTCTGGTCGATTGACTCTACAAGATGATGATATTTGCATTAATGAAAAATTTACAATACACAACGGGATTGAAAATGACTCAAAGGTATAAATTTGATAATGTTTTTTGTGGTGATGTTTTTATTACATTCACAGCTGTCTCTTGACAACTGGGATCATTTGTTTAGCCTCGGTGTTTAAGTTTTGAGGGAGGTAATGCTATAACTTGAAATTGAATCAGATTATTAGAAAGAAAGAAAGGGGGGGGGGGTGGTTACCAACCCCTCCGAACTTTTCCTTTTTGTGATGGTTGAAAATTTCTGTGACTGTTTGACAAATCCACTAGATTTCAAGGATTTCGTTGTTTTCGTTTTCATCATGGTATATGCCCATTCTTTTAGGTTACATTGGAAATTATACAAGAACCTGTTCTGCCAGCAACGAAACTTTGTGTGGCTCCTTTGACCAATTCGGACTGGGAACTTATTGTAAGTTCTTTTAATAGAAATATGTGACGGTCTATGGGAAAAGTGGACGCAAAACCAACCATAATTTACTTTTTGCACTCTCCTCCACAGATGTTTTTGGTGATTTTGCCAGCTAGCGGAATATCATGGCAGTGAAAACGTTCGTATCCCTTTTTCCCATAGAACGGCACATATATAATTAAGAACAACAACCTATTTGGAAATATCTGATGAAAATATTGTAGATGGTTATTTTTCCTTTCAGAATCTGAATTCCACAAATGTTGAAGTTTCGCTAAGAGATCAAGTGAGATTTGTTCAATATGACATGGTGATACCATATAGTGTATCTACTTCGGTTACCATCATTTTCAAAGTGTGTAAGTCTCTTAATGCTAACCGTAAAATATAAATAACGAGCACCCTTAAGGACATTAATTTCTGAGGTCATAAATTATTGCAACAAAAGTTATTGCGAATCTAGGGTCAAAAAAATCTACATTTTGCAACATAAGTATTGCCATTTAAGGTGTGATTGTAGAATTTCAGATAATTTTTAGTAATTTTTATTCAGTATTTGGAATAAAGTAAGGATAAAATGCGCCATTTTTGAGGTTGATTTTTTTCGAAGGTTTTGCGACATAAATTATTGCGGTTCAAGTACCAAACTGGCATTTTACGGACAAAAATTAAGCATAAACCACAATAATTTATGTTGCAATAATTAATGTTCTTAAGGGCAATTGAAAAGAAAACCCTACATTTGCGGTAGGCTGAATGACAAAACTAACGGCGCCTAAATTTTCTGTGATATTGTGAATAAGTCCAAAAATAAGTGCATACCTTCAAACACTTACTGTCCGCTCCTATAATGGTTTAATATATCACAAACTCCCCAATAACAATAATGCTACTGTTCACTTTTCAATCCCAATAATGCCTCGTTTTAGTTGTTGAAAATTCATATTCCGACCTACCCCATGCTCTCCCCCCCCCCCTCCCCCTCCCTCTTCTTCTCAAAGAATTTTCAATTTCACTGTTTTTGCGACCTATGAGATCATATCTGATTAAGAAGCATGCCCTTTGAATATATATGCTAGAATTCAGAGAAATCTGTTTAAAAAGGAATTATGATGCTCATGTGTATAATCCCTGCTGTAAAAGGGTATTATTTGATTTGTGAATTCCTTTCCTTCTTAGTGTCGATAGAACCTGGGCCATTTGGTGAATTAACCGATTCCACAGAACTTCATGTCATACCACCTGAAGATGAGAAAGAATCGAATGCCAATACCATTCATTTCCATCACAAATTCTCTGTGCGATCAATTTCATCATTGAGATCATATGTTAATGTTGGGTTGCAACAAAAAACATGTTTCATACCGCCTTACCAGGCTTTTCTAAACAGAAACCTTTTCAATGACAAATTGAAACAAAGTTGTTGTCAAAACAAGACAACATTTTACGCAGAAATTGAAGTAGTAAAAGATGGCTCTCAAGATGTCAAAGATGATATCAAAATCATCGTTGAAGTCAATATCTTGTCAGAACAACATTTTGCTCACTTATTCGCTGATTTAGATGTTCACGATATGTTTGTTTTATACACTCATCCAATTCTGCTGGAGCAATTGCAAAGTTGTGATGGTAATATTGCTGCACTGTCATGTTACCATAAACCGCTCGCCAAACCGGATGGGATAGTTCTGCATTACGAGGCACCGAACAAGGACCAGGAACAAACGTTGACCAAAGTATTCAAACATTACCTAACGAGCTGCAAGGCTTTGACAGGTCGTGATGTCTTAATAAATCAAGGGACTTTACTTAAATTTCAAATGACAGAAGGATCTGTCTGCTCTGTTGTCGTCGAGCTCATGAACGTTGTCAATGCTTTTTGTGGCATTGTTGACATTGAACAACTAGCGTTTTTAACATGTGAAGTGGACAACGAATTAAAATCAACGTTGTCATCGAAGAAACTTCTAGAATGCTCAACAAAAACAAACGATATCTTACTGGAAGGTGGTCTGGCGAATGCCTTGGATAAAATCAAACATCTATTTGATAGCACACCGAACTATTCCCTTAATCCATTAGTAGGATGTCAGCAAATTGTATTATTATACAGTTCAGGAGACAGCATTTCCACTGGTATTGGAAAATCATATATTCTACAGTATTTACAGAAATATTACCAGGGAAAATGGAGTCCTGCTGCAGTTAATGTAGTAGATTGTGTTCAGTTGCATGGTAAAAAGCCGGAAAAGGTTTTTTCCCATTTTATGGAGATTTATCGTAAAGCTTCTTTTGTTTCGCCGTGTTCTTTGATTCTGCTTGATGATCTTGACGAGTTGATGCCTTTTGTTGACATCACACACGAAGATATTACAAGGGACCAGTATGTTAGAAGGATAGTTGATGCGTTCAAAGAATTCATTGAATCTATCTGGAGTTGTCGAAATCGTATACATATTGTTGCCACTTGTTCCAGTCTTGACCGTGTGCATAAAGACCTGTTACCTGAATCTAATGTACATATTTTCAATGAATACATCGAACTACCATCTAATTTCCATTTACCTATAAAGTATTTTTTGAACGGTGAGTGGTTTCAACTTAGTGAAAATGTCAGGTGCACTATCGAGATCAGTGAAGACGAAATGTTGGATGTCGAGAAGAATTTGGAAGGAATTAATTTGAGAGACTTTCATTTGTTCTTAAAACATATTTGTAACCACAAACTAAGTACAATTGATTTGAAAGAGCGAATTCATGCGGATATCAAGCTAAACTTTCAGGATCTCATGGAAATTCTCAAAGATTTTCACCAATCTTCAAAGCATAATATAAACCTACACAAAGCCAAACCAATATCATGGGTACAAATAGGTGGTTTAACCAAAGTAAAAAATCTTTTAATTGAAACATTCATATGGCCTATCAGATACCATGAACTATTTGGCAAATGTGCGATGAAGACACAAAGTGGAGTTTTACTTTATGGAGCACCTGGTACTGCGAAAACTATGCTAGCTGGAGCTGTTGCTCACGAATCTGGGTTGAATTTTATAACCATCAAAGGACCTGAACTACTTAGCAAATATGTTGGAAGTAGTGAAAGCAATGTTCGTGATTTGTTTGCACGAGCACATGCAGCTGCGCCATGCCTGTTATTTTTTGATGAATTAGAATCTCTTGCACCAAGACGTGGTCATGATAATACTGGTGTCACTGATAGGGTTGTCAATCAACTATTGACACAGCTGGATGGAGTCGAATCGTGTGAAGGTGTTTACATAATCGCAGCAACATCAAGACCAGATATGATTGACCCTGCGTTATTGAGACCTGGACGAATCGATAAATCAGTTTTATGCGCGCTGCCTTGTCAATCAGATCGAGAAGAGATTCTTAACATTCTGATGAATGATATATGCATTGGTTCAGGCGTTGACATCAGTTTTCTTGCAAAGCGTGCAGAGTTCTTCTCAGGAGCCGATTTGAAAGCATTAATCATGAATGCTCAGCTAGAATCGATGCATAAACTAATGGATCTTTCGATAGAAAGCCTTGACGAATCGACGGTGTGTGATAATTTTATTTCTGTCATTCATTTATTTTCTGTCACATCCATTTGAAGCCATAAAACACAGTTAACTTTTTAAAAAATTTATTTACCTGTTAGTACTATACCTGTATTTCGCTGGAATAAACTGGCGCGGCTGGACGGATTCACTTTCACAAGAAAATTTAGCTATTTTCAATGATTTGATTGCGGAAGATCAAGTCTGAACATATTTTGTGGAGTTAGACTTTTGCGGATGAATAAATTTGAAGATTTTCGCGATTATTTGGCCTTTACGTAAAAGTTTCTTTCTTTATTGCTTTAATGTGCAAACATTTTTAAAGAGATTTGTTTATCGAAGTCAATTTTTCATATGAACTGTTTTCGAGAAAGAAATTTTTCTTATATGGAATATATCCAGTACTGCTCTCTTTGTATTTTGGATTTTGATCCTTAACTTTTGATTTATCTTCATAGGAACAACTTAAAGTCGGGATGGATGAGTTTATGCTTGCTCTCAACTATACACAACCATCAGTATCTGCAAAGGAAAGAGCAAACTTTGATCGAATGTAAGTGTTTAAGTATAAACTTTTCACCAAAGTGGTTATAGGCTAAAGTTTTTAGGGGGAAAGCCTGGAACCCCTCCAGAAACCATGAAGGATTACGTTCGTGTTCGTCTAAAAAATTAATCAGTTATGTTAGCAGCACCCAAGGCTTTCGTCTCATTAAAAAGAATTACTGTTCCATCATACTTTTTTGGTCTTCGGCTTTTAGGTTTCATCGCAAAAGGGTATTGCTTTCGAACTGAATTTCTAATTTATAAAACTTTGCAGGCCAAAATTTTCAAATTGGACTTAAGTCTTTAATAATTTGATAGCTTGTGATAGGGTTACAAATCATTAATTCATATCCCTAATTGGAAATGATTATTATTTTTCTTTTTTTATACTTAATGAGTTGATTTTTATTACTCTTTTTTAGTTATTCTCGTTTCAAACCTGGTAATGCATCTGATAGGCCAACCCCCATACAAACGCAACTTGTAACGCTGGCATGATTTACTCATTAAGATGACAGGAATCCACTTTCAAAGGAGATCGTGTACATATCATGGAAGCGATTATATTCCCTATAGGAGTTTGTCGATTAACACTATTCAGGATCATAGATAAACACAAAATTTTACATATTATATTTGAATGTATTTTTATTAGACATAATTTATTTTTCAATATACGAGAGATTTTTTAACCATGTGTATTTCTAACTGTGTACGATCATCAATGCCTTACGTGGATTGAATTTTTGTTTTTTTTCAGGAAACCATGAAATTAAATCAACCATTTCTCATTTTATGAAAAAGGCAAAAAGAAATTCAGCTAAATTTTGTTTAAACATTGGTTGCGAAAAACAGTCACCAAAAGTTTCTATCTTGTCTTAAGGATTGTAAGACTTACACAAAAAATTGTAAGACTTACTTAAGAAAAGCCTCTTGAGTTCGATATCAGACTGATCAAAATTGAAACAGCTGACCAAGTCTTCCTTTCTTCTGTGGAGCACGAGATATAGCTATATGGTCCGTGCTTGCAATTTAAGACTTGCACTCAACATCGTTCCCAGGGCGTCTTTCTCGCTTTTTATTACGCGGACGGCGCGAGAGAAGTACGTCCTTCCGGTTGACTTGCACTCACTTTGCTTGAGATATATATTTTAGACACAAAACTACCTAATTAGACATCTCTCCTTACGAAACTGAACCTCTAGATCCAGCGAGCGTTAACAATGATGACATTGATTTGATCCTGAGGAAATTTCAGAACCATCCTAGTGTCAGATTTCTTCAAAGTCGAAATTCCGCATGTGAGTTTTCATTCAAACATATTTCGCAAGATCAGGTCCATTGCGAAATCTTAAAGTTAGACTGTAGAAAGAC
>JAUBWS010073455.1:0-13514 GCA_032270445.1 Darlingtonia californica
TCAACATATAATGGAGATAACAAGGCAACACACAGCCCTTCAGCACGTTCTCATTCCACATTACCTCCACACTCATAGAGTGGGTGTTTCTCTTCAGATCTCTCCTTGTCTCATAGTCCAATATGAAATTTCCATTGATGATAGCAGGGAAGCCTGTTGTTACTGGTAGCGGTAACGTACAGAACAAACCTTCTTCTTTCGGAGAGGAAGCATATCCCGAGGAACTAGGCTGTCCCAATTTCTCGCAGCATATACAACTATTTAAAAGAGAAATCTTCGCTATTCCTCCTTTTGGAATGAGTTTGAGCCCATCACGGAAATGACACTTGAAGTTTTGATCGATATTGATGTGAGAGAAGCCACACTGTTCAACTACCTCCCAATGGAAAGCTTGTTTGAAGACATCATTCATGTAGTGTTGAACGCATACTCTTCTCGCAAGTAACTTGTGAGAATTAAACTGGTGCGAGTCATCTTTGTTGCGCAAAAATTGATTTTGATAATCTTTGAATTGCTCATATTCGTTATTCTCAACATCGAATGATTTACCAATGTAAGCATCACGCATCATTTTTCCATCTTGCTGGACGGTTGTAAAAGTGACTTTTGAAATGTTTTTCAAAAATACGAGGATATCATTAGCTTTTTTCTTCATATCACCCAATAGTTTTCTAAATTCGTGAGTTTCTGTGATTTTGTCTGATATTTTGGAGGTGGAAACCATCTTTTTAGTTCTTAATGGAAACCTGAACAACGTACGATCTTCCGTGTTAATCTTATCAAAAAGGAAAGAAGTTTTCACATCAGTGTATGGTTCCAAAAACTGTCTTGCTCTTTTCAACATCCTCCCAGGCTTTTTTTCAGTAGCACCTTCAGCGTACAAGCGATTTGGATCAAAGATACACAACACATCGTCAAAGTCTTTAACTGGGGTCAGCATAACCGGACAATCCGTGATACCGTATACCGCGTTAAACCCAACACCGTATTTTCCGGTAGTGAGTGGATCTTCTCTTTTACTGCCAACTCCCAGGTTTTGGATTCCTTGAAGATCTCTTTTCGTAAATGTACCATTGTTACAAACCAACAAGGCTGGTCCTTGTAACGGTTTCCATTTCGTTGAAAAAATCTTTTCAGATTTATGAACTCTTTCGTCTAACACAAACTCGATTTCAGTAGCTCCTGCATCATCCGCATTTTGGAGCATTTCCTTGAACACATCTTCAGGTTCGGCATAACCTTTTAAAAGGTTCTTGATTCTCGTGGTAAGCTTTTCCTTCTGACCAAAGTCACACCATAATTCGTCAGCATCAGGGTGTCTCATTATCATGTCAGCGCTCAATGATTTAATGCCAAACTTCTGTGCATATACTCTAGCGATTTCCTCATGCAGGAAATGTACGTTAGGATCCTCAGGTAACCAGCCTTGGCAATCATCCTTGTAACAGAGTTCATCTGTGGGACGCATAACATTGTTATCATCTGGAAGGTATAACTGACCATTGAAATCATTCTTGAGTAGGTAGGGAACCACTCTGTGAACAATGATCTTTGATACATCATCAGGTACCTTAGTATGGGTTGATTGATAGCAATCATAAATCAAAGATAGTACTTCAACGTAGTCCTGTGGTTTACATTGTGTTCGAACGCCAAACCTTCTTAAAGTATTTCGATGATCAGACAAACTTGGATCTAGTTTGAACAGAAACCCAGGTACTTCCGTTTCCATATATTCAAATACTTTTGCTGGTACAGCAAGTTTTTGGTTTATAGTTTTAACAAAAGCTAAGTCGGAGATATAATTCCATTGTATTGAGTCAATATATTTGTAAATATTACACAACACATGTGACATATGCTCATTCAGTTGAGACCCATTACTTTCATAAGCTGCAACCAGACCTTTCAGTTGCTGCGTGATGTCATTTGGAGAAGGCTGGTCTACCAGCAGGTAATAGTTAAGACTCTTTAAGTCATGCTTGGAAACTAACCGGGAACAGGACACAATGTCTGCTAGGTTCACTGTATACAATTCTGATGGCTTAGCAAAAAGGTTTTTGTCCGCATCGGCGTACCAGTGGTGGAAAAATGTGTCGTACGGTCTCTGCATAACTTCAAGAAATCTGATATTTTTCAAAATTTCAGAAAAATGATTTGGTAGACTTGAATTTTCCAATACATCTATCATCATCGAAAACAAATGCTGGGATCGATCTCTAGCTTGCTCGACAACATGGTTTCTTTCCAGACCTTCCACAGATTTTGCACGTTCTATCAGCATGATCCATGGCAAATGCGCGAATGCATGCCAAGTTTTGAAAGGTACGGAAAATGCTTCTCCTTAACCACTGAGAACACTTCGTCATCATCCGTGTACAACTTTGATGCTTTTGATCCAGCTTTCACCAGTTCAGATGGTTTTCTGAGTTTTCTGCGTGGGTTGGTTGGAATGCACTCTGTTTCCATCAATATAGATTTTAAACTATTTTGTGGCTGCAAATCCAAGATATGGTCAAGTAACTTATCTTTTATTTTAATGTCCAAAGACTCATCAGCAATGTTTCGAAGAAACTGCTTATATAAACTTTCCCGTGTTATAATCAAATTTTTAAGATGTTCTTCAAATCCAAAGTTGTTTAACATTCGTTGAAGTTGAGATGGAAGGCTGACGCATTCATTTTGCGTTCTGGCTGATTTGTAATACCAGTTCATAAACTTTAAGGCGTAAGACTGGATGTCTTCAGGCAAACCACCTTCTAAGAATCTCAAATTTCCCCACGATTTCCATGAGGTGTAACCGGGTAGGACTTCACAATGCGAGGCCATTATCTTCTCGATCAGGCTTTTTGTCAAATTAATTGCGAAGGTTTGATGGATTTGGTCGTGTCTTGGCATAATGACGTTAACCCATTCTTCCATTGACAAGAGGGGATACAAGCTCGGTATCTGGGTAAGAAGCTCTAAGTAGGCTTGACTTAAATCCTTTCCAAGCAGATCATTCCAGTTGACTAACCTGTTAAAATCCTTTTCGTCGGTAGAATGAGATTTTAAACCTTCTCTATTCCTTGATATTGAAAATGCACCATTAACATGGACAGGGAGTGAACTCTCCATTGGCAAAGGTAAGAAACAAAAGACTTTCCCAATAGGAGGATTACTGTCAAAACCAAATTTACTGTCATCAATCGGTATACTAACAGCACCGCAAGGTAAATGACCTCTGTTATCAACTGCAAATCTGAAAGAATCGTTGCTACCAATAGTTGAAATGGTCAGCCAGCTCCTGCGTTTGATGTTGTTATCTTTTGCAATCTCCATGTCGACTTGAGATATGATCGATTTTGGATTAACAGAATATCTGATGTTAGTTTTGAATAGCTGTAACTCCCTGTTGGCAATTTCTATGATGCTTGTATCGGCTGGCATTGATTTGACTTGTACCGTCTTCTTTACACTGAAAAGCTTTTGAGGTGATTCAAGTGGACTATTTTTCCATTCCCAAACTTCGATGGATCTGACATTCTCGGTGAACAGGATAATGTCATCTAATGATTCTTCCAACTTTTCCAACAGCTTTTTCACTTCATTATCTGAATACTCCAAATTCTTAATCTCGCTTTTTTCAGCCATTTCTGATTTCCTCAAGGGCAGACGAAATAGTGTCCCCTTATACTCTTCAAAAGGCTGATTTGTACTGAAGTCAAAATTAGCACCAAATATCCCATTAAACACCTCAAATTGATGCTTGAAACTGATAAGTTCGTCCAAATCTCCTGAGAGTGGCACACGTATCCCAGGGACGTCCTTACTCTCTAGCGCTTCACCTAAATAAACAGCGTGCGGATCAAAAATGACAAGGCTATCACTACTCAGAAAGCTAGGCACATCTGTGAGATGGTAAACAGAATTAAAACCAAGCCCAAATTTGCCGATCTTTTTTGTGTCAAACTCTTTTGAGCCAGCGTTGATTTTAGTGATATTTTCAAAGTCTGACTCGGTGAACGTTTGGTTGTTATACACCCAAATGGCTGGTCCTTGCCAATCCTTCATACCATTGTCAATCAGCAAATCTTTCATCTCATTGTTTGATCGTTTGTCATATAAGAGTTTGACTTTGCTTGCACCAGCGTCGTCTGCATTTTGCACAAGTTCTTTGATGATGGCTAATCCGTCTTGGTATTCCTCTAACAACCTTTTCAGCCTCAATGTTAATGGTTCTGTTTGACCCCAAGGTTTAATGAATTTGGACTTTTTACCACCAAGCACCTTACTGATTAGACTTGGGATTTTAAACTTGTCAGCAATCCCTTTCCCAAGCTCCCTATGGAGAATCTTATTCTTTGAGATAGTAGATGAGAATTTGTTACTTCTTGTTTTCTCGATGTAATAGCAATCCGTCGCAGGGTATAATTTCAAATCATTGCCTTCGACAGGAACGTGAATCACTGATAAATCTTTTAAACAGTTTTCCAGTTCAGATTCAGCAAGGTATCTTACTAGTCGCATTGATAACTGTAAATCACTAAAACCAGTTTCATTTCTGGTTTCATTTTGGTCAGCTATTTGGCGCAAGGTATCCACACAAAGATAAAATTTATCATGTTGACAATTGGCAGTGATTAAGATATTCTCTAACAGGGATGACACATCTGTGGGCAATGTATAATAATACGGCTCAATATTAATACCAAGCCCAGTTAAGGTGATTTTTTCAATGGGAATGAAGTCGTGTCCTTGCCATACCGCCATATCGTGATTTTTAATCAACTTGATCACATCTTGCGGATGTTTTGCAAAGAAGTGGTAAATCAAATAAACCATTTTTTTGAACAAGCCCTTTTCTTCGTCAGTATAGTATTTTTGGACGTTATCCAGATGTCGGAAGATTTCACCAACGCTGGCTTTCTTCGCAACTTCCTTGAAGCAATTATTGAATTTGTCTGCGATCTTCGGCTCAATTACATAACCAGTCGATCCTATCAAGTTACCATCACCGACATTTGAATATACATCTTTTGGACAAGTTAATGGATGAGTTGCGGCACCTCCAAGCCATGGTAAAACACTTGGATAAGATGATGGTTTATGCATTGAGATTGGGATCCAACACAACTGTGCCAAATAATACGGATTGACTTGATTAAGGGCCATAACATCCAGAATAGCTTCAACTTTTCGATGTATTTCTTCAATAGTCAGTTCTTTATTCACTATCCTTTCATACACAACCTTTGCTGAAACGTTAATTTCTGCTGCAGTTACAGATGAATGGTCTCTCAAACCAAACTGCAGAAGTACCTTAACATCGTAGTTGACATTAGGGAATCTATTCTTTTCACCCAAAAATAGACAAGTGGTGAGATCTGTTTTAACAAAAAGTTGCGAGGGATGTAGGTACTCAGCGTCTCCTTTAATTCTCAAATGAGGCTTAAAAGCCGACACGAAATTAGTTGGTAATTTTGACTGTGTGTTATTGAAAGACAATATGAAGTCAAAAAACTTGAGCTGATCTTCATTTATCATTATAGAAAGAAAAGGAATCAAACGTTTGCATACATCAAAAAACGAAGCTTCAGTCATTCCTAGCTTGGTAACAAGCTTTTCATTGACGCTTGACTTAGCGATCAAAGGAAACATATCAGGTGACCAAACATTTGGTATTCCGTTTATGTCTGCAATATGACAGTTTTCTGCGCTGGCAAATTTCTCTTCAGATTTGTAGACATGAAAGAAAGAAAGCTTCCGAAAGAAGCTTGGAATCTCATCTTTTGACTCAACAAGGATTTTACACAGGTCATTCTTCAAATCTTTGCTGGCGTTGTTGAAATAGGTAGTAAATTGACTGCTGTTAATTTCTTGATAGCGTTTGTTCAAAACCATCATGATCTTCTCCGGTTCAGGTTCGATAAGATACTCATGCAAGACTAACTGATGAATATCTTCTTTCGAAATTAGAGGACAATTCACAAAGCAAACTCCACAATTTCGCAGAAAACTCTCAACAGAAGCAGCCATTGCAAGATTTCCAAAACATACCAGCATCGGGGCAGCGTCTTTCGAGAGCTTCCACAGACAGAATCGATCACGGTGTGCAACAGGAATCAATGGGACATCTTCTAAGAGGCATACTCGCTCTCTCAAACCTCCAGCAAAACAAAGAAACAAGCTCAACCACTCATCAGAAACCGACGCATCAGGCCATTCGACAAGTCTACTTGTAGTGTCTTTCCAACTAGCTGGTGCAGAAAGATGGACAGCTTCAATTACAGTTTCATCAGAATCAACCAATTTCACATTTCCAATACCTAATAAAATACCAAGGAGGTGTCTGTACTATTTTTGAAATACAAGCACAATATATGCTAATTCAGATCAAACTAGCTCGAGCTTACGTAGTCCGAAAAGTTGTTGGTAACCAACTTAACCAAAAAGTAGCTAAAATAATATACCTTTGGTAACTAAGCAAGTGCGGATCTAGATGTACTGCAAAATTACAGGAAGAGTGAAAAGGTCGTTAAACAGTCATTATCTATTGTCATCATGAATAGTTGATGACATTTATATTACCTTTTGCTCTCCTCCTGTAATTTTGCAGTACCTCTAGATCCGCGCCTGCTAAGCGTACTGAAAATAGACACATTTACTACATCCTTAAAGTGAATTTTCTCTTTCCAAAAACTGAATTAATAGTGCTCGTGTCATTTGATAATGCCACCATAATTGTTTATTTTCAGTACGAGCAAAACAAGCAGCAGCGCCAGATCAAAAACATTTATAGCTCTTCTCTTTGCTTTGATAATGAGAAAACTTTGATAATTAGATCTCCAGAGAAATTTTAAAAATTGCAAATAATCTATTTTTCTTTAGCTTTTTAATGAGCGATCAGAACTTTACTTTATTTCTGATATGATTAAAAAAGACTAATTTTGGTTATATAAAATAAAATCGCATGTAGAATACAAATGTTTGATGATTCAGCATCAACATAGATCACAGTCTACATTTGCAAGAGCAAATCATGTTCCCAATATATCAAGTACAAAAAGTTTCAAGTGAACAGTTTGCTAGAAACAATTAGCTGACCTACTTAAAGTAGTCATTGTTAATGCCGACTATTAAAAACATCGTACATTATATCACCATGGTTGTGTCTAAGGTGCTAAGAAAACATTTCCATAAAGTTTTTAGAAAAACCTGGACCTGATGATGAGATTCAATCTTATTTTCCTAGATGATGATGATCCTCAGAGAACTTATGTCAAACATTATCATTATTAACATTGCAAGTGTGTCTAATGCTTAGTGATCAACGTATAGTTTCCAAAACTTAAATGAGTTTCGAACTCACGAACGAACAAAATTTGCTTATATATTCCCTATCATCTTAATAAAAAGCTTAATCAATAAGTAGAAACGTTTTTCTTGGTAACAAAGTCGAGGTGCTATAACCCTTTAAGCCCCCAGTGATGCAAGACGTGAATTTAATTCTATATACCTTTAGAAGCCCATGTTTTGATCAAATTTGATAAGTGGCTGTCGTGATCATCGAAGAAACTTGAATCGATCAGATAGTGATTGGTTGGCAGCAGCTTCTTCCTTGCTTCGTCCAAAACCAAAAGATACACTTGGTTGTTGGAATTGGTTGAAAAAGCGACAAGATTTTGATTGACAAGTGGGAATAGAGGTAACCCAAATAAACAATTGATATCCTCTTTTGATTTCATCACAAAATTGAGTATTGCTTTTTTATCGGCGAATGATAGTGCTGGATAAACGCTCGGGTTGTTTCTCAGCAAACTGCAAACAACATCACCAGACGCCAAGCTGATCTTAGAAGAATCAAAATTTCCACGTAATTTACCAGGGACACTGGCCACATTCTGCCCACATCTTTCCATGAAGCTTTTGACAGCTTTAAAATCTTCTTTTGAAGTGAAGTTAATTTCTTCCATAAAGACGGCTTCTTGTATTGAGACCCAAGTCTGTTTGGCATCCACATAAACACACTTCGACTTGAGCATGATTCCATAGAAACATTCTAAGAACATATGCCATTTCTGGTCCACTTCCGCTTGTATAGGCCATGCATCATAACATAAGCTCGCAGGTGCTTTTCCATTCACCAAGGATTGAATAAGCTTAGAATACACAAGCGGTAGAAGCTCCTTTATCAAGCATTTGTTCCAATTGACAGTTTTATCATTGCTGATATTTCCTTCTGTTAGTGTTGCCCATTTCAGATCTTTTCGGTCTTGTCCCAAAGCAAAGAATCCGTTGACATGGACTGGCATCCCAGTCATCCTATGTTTTTGCAGTGGTAATGGGAGCGCGGAGAAGATATGTCCACCAGAGTCTTTTGTGGAACCAACTGGTAGAGCGACTGCAATCAAAGGGACGTAAGACAACTCTTCATCTTGCATCATTTCCAGGAAACTCTGGTTCTCGCCATTATATCCAAAGTGCTCGCTGACAATGTAAGAGAATTCGCTGTGCTCATTGTTGAAATCTTGTTTCAAGTGAATCTCATTATTAAGCTGTAGAATCGAACTGAATTTCTTTTCCTCGACATGTTGCTTGATGCGCCTGCAGAACTCCTGTCTTTCCTTTTGCACACAGCTGTCTGCAGACATTGACATAGAGTAAATCTGCTTCAAAGAGTTGCTACCTTTCTCAATCACATACATCTTGATCTGCTTTATATTCTTCAAGAAGATGAGTGGAAGATATGCCTCATTTAAGAATTTACTTATCAACATCTCGAATCTTTCAGAGTCATAGCAGACCGACGAAAAAAAAGATGCTTCTTGTCTCAATGAGAATCTGAACAAAGATCCGCTAGTTTCACCATTGTTCCAATACTTCTTTCCCAGCTTATGGAAGCATTCAAAATCTTGATAATCATTCAGTAATTCCTCATAGTCAGGATCAGACAAATCGTATTCCGCAACACCATCCGATTCGGTGAAGACTGACTTTAAAGGATCCAAATACACCAGCCGAGAGCCACTTGTGATGCATGGGATATCTAGTGGGAAAAATATTCTTTCAAAGGTCGTTTTTTAATTCCACGTAAACTTTTTGGCTGACTTTTTGGCTGAAAATTAATTTAATGATAGCTATCGACTGGTTGTTTACGTGGGAATCTCAGGCACTAACAATTAATACCTTTTAATGAAAGGATACAATTCCAAAAAAATAAATTTTTCGACAGATTTGTTCACCAAAAATATTGAAAACGCACGGACTATTCAGACGTAATCTTTCGTGAAAGAGTAACATATTTTGTAATAAAGCGGTTGTACGTTCTTTATACTGAAGATATGGAGTTCTTTATTAAACCGTCTTTGGATTGACTTACATTATCGAAGAAAATGGTCGGACACAAAATTTTGGTCGGACTAAATTTATAGTTTCATCACGGTGTTTGATAAAGAGTTTATTTTTGTCTCTTATTGAATCATAAAATCTAATCGCGTGATATCTTGTGAAAAGACCCTCCTAAAAAGTTGATAATTACCTGTTTCCAATCCTTTTGGTTCATATCAAAAAAAAATTCAATATCTTAAAAATTGACAAAAAAAAACCGCAGAACTTTTGCCTAGAAAATCTGAATCTTTTGTTTCGAACATTTTGCCCTATTTTGGTATTTTTGTTCATTTAGGTAGCACAAGAGTGAAGAGGTACGATATAAAATATCAAACAAAGATTTACCGGTAAGATGGAACACAGATTTAAATCCCAACCCAAATCTCCCGACTTTCAAAGGATCTTTTACTTTTCCTGATATTCCCAAAGATGATATTCCTTTCCAGTCATCTTCTTCAAACTTTCCATCATTGTAAGTATACAGACAAGGACCCTAGTAGGTAGATTAACAAAAAAAATGAAAAACAATCTTAGTAGTAGTAGTAGTAGTAGTGAACCCTCCGCGATACCATCGGAATGGGCCTATCCTACGAGAGGATAGGAAATCACAGCGCTTACCAGTCACTACAGACCCAATGTTCGCGACATATTGGACCTTGGTATATATCAGGTCTATCATCTACACGGGAGAGCAATTCACTCTAGTAGGCATAGACTTTAACGATATCCTTACATACCATAGTGCCAGCCTACCTCGTGAAACACCTACAAGGGAGCCAAAACAAAACAATCTTAAATAAAAGCTAAAATACAGTCTTGATAACTCGAACCCCTTCCCCACACTGCGCTGGAGACATTGATTGAGGTCCGAAAATATATTGTTTGATTATCGATTCTTAAACGACTTTAATACTAAAATAACCAACTCAGGGTGTGTACAATACACAGAACAAGCTGAACCGCTAAGCTTTACAAGCCGTAAAGTTTTTTAGTATAAACTAGAGCCCAGACCATCAATATCTATAATGTCACATCCGTTAGCTTGATAGGGTTAAGGACCATGTTTAGTTTAAAAGAGGTTAGACTTGAAACCTGGTGCTACATAGCTTTTATACCTGATATTCGTCTAGGGCATGATAGCTCAACTTTCGTTTTCCTTGATGATTGTTTTTATCGTAGACAAAAATGACTTCCGTCGCCCCTGCATCTTCTGCGTTTTGTATAATTTCCTATGGAAGAATAGGTGCATTACCGTAAGATCATTAATTTTCGCAAAATTCAAGAGCTTATCTCTCATTGAAAACTACTTCTTTGCTTAATTAAAGTCCTTTTTTCGTTAAAATTATTTCACATTATGAACGATTTCCTACGAAAGCACCAAGGAGCAGTGCTGTAGCAAGCAAATTATGACGTTTGGGTGGCACATGTTAGCTGTCAAATGCATTGGAATATAGAAAGTTGCTGATTTAAAATAGTAACGTGCTCATCGCGCTGAGTTCAAAGTTTCAATTCATTAAACTTGGGTATAGAATTATTTTGATTGTTAATTAAAGACAGTAATTAAAAATGAAAATAATGACATTGCCTCAAAAGGACTCCAGATACGTCACACTGCAGGAGGAGAAGGTTATTTAAAAAGTTGTTTTTTTATAATCAATGTTGATACAAAAGAAAAAGACATTTCATGACTTTTCATCTTTGTCATAGCTACGGCTAGCCTCTAGATATCATAACGGGCAAAAAAATGACGGACAAAAGTGAAGAAATTTTTGCGAAACGAAATGCTTGTCCACCCTAATTTTTTAATTGCTTTAAAAATAATATGGACACTATCTATCTAAAATCATTTTTTTTTGACAATTTAAATTTTAGTAGGGTTTGTCCGACGTAATATTCGTCCAATAAAGTAAGCTACTGTACAAATTTAATCAAAAGATAAATGAGTTTGCTACTTTTCATCCCTATTCTACAATCCCACACATAACCGGACTGGGTTATCACCCTACCAACCCTGACGTCCCTTTATTGAATCATACTTGTACTCTTAAAGATGATAGACGAGTTTAAAGATAATTCAAATACTTTAAAAATTTGTCCATCGTCAGGATACTGCTGTAAAATAGATTTGATTTCCTCACAAAGTGTTCGCCGGTGAAATCCTTTGGATTTTGGTCTCCCTAAAAAAGAAAATATTTATTAAATTCCTGCTTTTCAAACGATAAACAGATCTTATAGTGATCTAGTAAATTTTCTGATATAAAGTTCCTTTAGATGTAAGATGGCTGTAAAGAATTTGTTGAGCTTTGAAATCTTGCAAACACTCGTTATCAATCAAAACGTTTAAATCTAGGTTGGACATTTCCAGTTTCAAAATTATGATAGGATGTCAGCGGGATTAGCCGTGATAGGTCGGCATTCAACACAACTACTAACAGTAGATACAATTCGTGTGTGGTGACCAGTAGCCTAGAAATCTCAGCTCTCGCCCTTTTTTGCTGTCTTTCTTCTTCGTATATACTGAGTGAGCGAAAATTGCTAGTGAAGTCTTGCAAAAGTGCGACAAAAAATTCACCAAGTGTATTCTGGAAAAGTAGCCAGAAGTTTGTACTTTTTGTTTCTCAGAGTTCTTTCTATTGTACCAATTTTCAAAGTTCACCATTTCTCGACTTTTACACTTTATAACGCTGGACAGTCTTAAGAAGAAAAGTCAACCGTTTGTTTAAAACTAAACTTGGTCAATTTTTATTTTCTCGTCTTTTCCCTTTTATAACTTACCGACCATCTTGGACGGGGGTCTTCGACCAATTCAACTACTGTTTGTGTATCTTCAGTTATTCACGCAATTCCAGATTTCTAAAAGAAACAAATAAAAAGTTGAGATCGACAGTAAGAACGTTGGAAAGCTAGAACAGCTTTCAAGTTTGTAGAAGTGATTCTTTGGAATTGGGCGTTTGGGACTGGGTCACTGTTAGGGGTAGAATAGGCAAGGCAAAAGCCATCTTCCTAGATATTCAGCTCTGTGTACCTTTCTGGTATTACCGTTTTATGCATCGTGTCACTCCAAGTAAATCCAAGCCTTTCAATGTCGTTCTGAGTCACTCCAAGCCACCCCGCGTCACATTGAATAATTTTCTATAATCATAGTCCATTCGACTTTTTGTAATCTAAACCCACTCCAAGTCGTTTTACTCTAATTAAAACCCACTTGGATTTCATGTTTTTGTACATAAAACCCACTCCAAGTAACTTTCTGGTAATTAGAACCTACTCCGAGTTATTTCACTCTAATTATAACCCACTCTAAGTCACGTTTTGATAAATAGGCCCAACTCCGAAGTCACGTTTTGGTAAATAGCATATGTTGAAGTGACCAAATTCCCCAAGCGAAAATTTGTGCTACTAAAATGGGGTGACTGTCAAATAACCCTGACGTCATTATTTACTTTGACGTCACATATTGAATACGCCATTTAACAAGAACATATACTAGTCATTTTCGGATTCTAATAAGTCAAAAAAAACGTGCGCACTCTTATAATTTTTGGAGCATTGGAGCTCAGATTGTTCTAAACAATTTCATCTCGTTTTTCGGTTGTCGTTCGAAGGGTTTCACAGCCAGGTTAATCCTCGTTTTATAATCGAGGTATTTGAATAGTGGTAACCAAGTGGAAAGGTGCAAGGCACAAGAAGGCGGGAGAGAGGGGGCCTTGAACCCTCACTTTTTCGAAAGTAATTTTTTTATTGTTTTTGGAGGGGGGGGGGGGGGGGTGACTTTTCTAATACATGTTTTGGTCTCAAAGATTATTTAAACGGAAGGCCGGGTTTCTGTATTCCCTTATGCAGTTCAAAGCGTCTTTTTCCACATTTCTGGACTATAATGTTCAAACGGGAAGACTAGGACAGAGTCATCGGTTTTACCCGTGAGTGTGGAAACTCTGCATGGACTTCGTTAAGCCTTGTTTACAATTTAGCAAAAGCCAACTGGTCAAATGAAGATGTACCGTTAACAAGTGGTGACTTGAGTACGAAACAGGCCCGTATCTATGGGGGGCATGGGGGTGATAAAAACTTTAGTTTCGTTCAAAAAAGCTAAAATGGTGTGTTTTCCAGCTATCTAAGGCACCCAAAAATTCAAATTTTCTCTC
>JAUBWS010073488.1:0-13513 GCA_032270445.1 Darlingtonia californica
ATCGTAGCCAACCAAAAGAATGGTCAAGTCTCTTAGCAATATTCATGTGTAGTAAACGTGAACTGTTGCGCCAGTCTGCGACTTCATACTTATTCTTTATGTATAGAAATATTCAAAAAATTTAAATATTAAATCTTTCTAAATGTTTAGAATATTACATATTAATTAACATTAAAGCTTTTCATTAAAAGGACTTTTCTGAAATTGGAAAAAACACATAACAAACATATATTTTACCCTTCATTGAACTGTCTCGAATGCAGCCCATGCAATGGGCAGTGATCCTCACTATCAAATAAACTGCAACAAATGATAAAAGGGAATACTTTCTTACTAACAAATGAACCATGTGACAAACATTACCAAAAGACGGTCCTCGGCACCAGGAAGCATAGATCTTGGTCATTAAATAATTGCAACTCTTAGCAATCAGTCATTAGATTAGATAAAATTGCAACCCATGCACCTATAAGCGATCCCCAAGTTATGAAATAAACGATGTGGCCCATAGCAACACAGCACAGCCGACACACCGAGAAGATTCAGTGTAATGCAAGAACTAATTTAAACAGAGGACAAATTATGAACACCGGTCATTGGGTATTGTGTACCCCTTTAGATACAGAAAATATCCAAAACCATTGACTGATTTTTGGTAGGGTTGTGGGTTGACACAATTTGACTCTAATATCATGGTACCTATTTCTTATACGAAATTTATCCAATTAAGGTAACCAGCATATTTATCCTCTTAAAAAAATTACAAAAATCTCCATTATTCAACATTGTCATGGTGTATATGACTGAGTATGTAAATTTCACGAAGTTGTTGTTAAACCTTATTCCCTGCATCAAAATTTCTGGAATATTTATTGCACTAATCCATGCTGAAACGCCCAATGAAAGTTACTCTTGCGATATCTTGCCGATGAAAACCTTAACCCTGCTCGTGTCGTCATATTTTTAATCTTCTTGGTTTCCGTATTTCTCCGTATGTCTTAAGCCCCGATGGAAATAATGTTTTGATGACCGTGTACCGCTCCCTGTTGCATGTATTGCTGGTGCTCCTAAGTCTCTGATCAGAAGGTCCAAGCTGGAGTTTTTACAAGATTTCATCTGATTGGATTTGTTCATTAAACAAAGGACTAAAATGCCACCATATTTCTAAAGAACGGCCACGCTCAAAACTTAGATTTCGTGTAAGAAATTGAGTTTTATCAACACTAATTTGTCGTCGAAAATGCGTTTTTAGCCAATCTAGAGGGATCAAAGTTCAAAATTTTCTCTGGCACGTCACAAAACCAAGCAACTTTTTTGCCGGGTATGCTTGTAAAAGAATTTTCAATATTTTGTCGGCAAAGTTTTACAATTACACCCCCCCTGGAGAAATGTCTCGCCACGGCCCTGAGTATAGTTTCGTTTTTCCCTTCTTAAATTTGAGTTTTTTGTTTTTTATCATTCGGTGTCCTACAGTGTTGATAGGAGGTTTATCCCAGTGAAAATTCCAAATGTTTCAACATCTCGCTGTCGAGGCTTTTTAGTAGAATTTCAGGTTTGATTCTTAAATTAAGGTAAAGAAATAAAATGAATTCCTATAATTTGTATCCCATATTACTACCTATATTTCAAGTATCCTTATTTGTTTAAATACAAGTGGATTTTTTTAAGTGGTCTGAGAAGTTATATGTTTGTGTCAAAATTGTCCTTTTAGCCATTTTTCTGCAAAATGGATCCGTGGCCGTGTGGTTAAGGTGGCGAGCTTAGAAGTCAGAGATCCCTAGTTAAACACCGGTGTCACCGAAAATTTGAACTTCCCTAAATTATGACTCCCCAGTCAACAA
Source organism: Darlingtonia californica (assembly GCA_032270445.1). NCBI lineage: Eukaryota > Viridiplantae > Streptophyta > Magnoliopsida > Ericales > Sarraceniaceae > Darlingtonia > Darlingtonia californica. Next base: position 1,842 of record JAUBWS010073488.1, read on the forward strand.
ATACTGGTTTAAATTGACTCCCCAGTTAAAATAAACTAGTAAATATTAACTTCCCAGTTATTTCAAACTAGAAAATTAAGACTCCCTACCCTAGAGTTAATATTTCCTAGGAAAAAATTCCCAGAAAAGACTCCCTTAGTTTATTCTGATTATAAAATTGTAACCACAAAAGAATTATCAACGTACATTCTTTTGCAGGTTGTCAAAAATGATTACCAGAAAATCAGCGTTTATGTCTTTATTTTTCATTTCGTTTTTCCTTTTTTTCATTCTCAATATTTTCTGATAAAAGAGCATTAAATTGTAAGTAACTAGGGTAAGATAGGTACAGTGCCCACCTTTTAATCGTAACAAGGTTCGTGGTTTGAGCCCAACCCCTTCTCCACTCAGCATATGAGTAGCACCATAGTTATTATAAAATTACCCGGTCTGGAAGGCTTTCGTTTCGATCTATTGTCAGCATTTTAAGCTTGAGCTCATAGAAATGGTTTGTTTTGCTCACTATTTAATCACATGTCTTAAAAGATTTGTTGATTACCGAAAAGTGAGCAAAGTAAAATTCAGAGAAAAATTTGACAATAAAGCTCATTCAATAGCCTTCTAGACCGGAGTATTTTATAATGACTATCGTTGTACGGTGAAGGTAATCTGATCCGAGCGGGGAGTGTAAATGGAAACTGCCGGTTGGTGTTGCGTTCAGCTTCAGTAAATGATCTCCCATGTCAAGTGCAATTTGACAAGGGGATTGACTCCCTTGTTGGTGACTAGCTGAGACCAAAAGTAGGCCTATACTTTGCTTTACTAACTTTCTTTTCCCTAACTTCCTTAACGACACCTCTCGGCTTTATGAGTTAATAAAAAACCGTGATTGTACAAGTTACTTTGAGGGATTTTCAAGTTTAATAAAAATATCAAAAAAGAAGATCAACTATATCGAAACGTTTTCATTTATATCTACAGATCTACAGATAAACGGATTACTAAAACCGGGATCAACTTTTTGATGAGCACCCACACTGGCTAAAACGCCCCCATCTCTAAGAAACGCCCAGCGTAAAAAATCTCCAACACTAAAAAGTGACGTTCTATAGGAAAAAGGAGCTCAAGGCATTTATATCTAATAAAATCATTAAACCCTTTCATTACACATAAAAAACTTTTATAAAAACTACTTCCCTCACACAACAAGTTGATTTGCCACATTTGCCACTGGCGTAATGTTACCTTATTACACGAAAATAACGCGATACATTAACTAACGCGAATTGAAAAATTTCGCGTTAATCAAAACCCTGTTAATTTCGTGTTCGCGTAAATTTCTCATCCGTTATTAAATGTCCAGTATTAAATAAACGCCTGTAAATTTCCTCCTAAATCAAGAGTACTGAAAAGTACATCCTACATAAAAAATACCTGAAATAGGCTTAACCGTTTTGTATTATAACGGTATATTATGCCATTAAAAAAATTCCGAAAATCGACCAAAAATTCCTTTGTTGTTTTTTCTTTTTTCCTGTTTAAATTTGACTGTATCAACAACAAAACAAAAGTTTAGGTGACAGTGAAAATTCGCATTAATTAATACCACTTAAACCTTTGAATTTCGTAGAGCGGCGTTAATTACCACACACTTTGAAAAAACAGCTCGAAATTCGCGTTGATTTATGATCGCATTAACTTGTTCCACGTTATTTGGTGTACCGCGTCATTCTCGTGTAATAAGTTATGTTGCCGAGTCTCCTTTTCTCATCACACCAAAAAATTTTCGGCCTAATAGGAATGAGCCGTAAGAGGGACTGGGAACATGTATGGCTCCATGAGCAAAGGGAACACGCTGGAACGCGGCGATGTTAGCAAAGTAAATACTGAATAATTTTTATGTAAGTGGTCAATCTCGTCTCCAGCGCCTCTTCTCAGCCGCAAGAAAGGCGACTGGGAACGAGTATGGTCAATATTTTAACGCCAGCAAGCAAAATTGTCCAAAAACGTTTCGGTGAGGAATTCACAACTTGCGTGGCGTGTCAATAAAATGCTCACTTCCTCCATGGACACTTCTTATATTCTTAAGAGTTAACGAGTCATCCTTTGCTTTATAAAATTAGTAAGATTTTAGAGTTTGATGGGTGTTTATTAGGAAAGCGTTCAATAGAGGCATGAATGATGGGGCTTTTGTTAGAAAGGGGTGTTATTAGAGAGGGCTGTTTTTAGGGAGTGTGGCGTTATTTAGAGAATGGCAATTATTAAAGTTGATCTGGGTTTTAGTAATCTGTTGATCTGTAGATCCGTTGATCCGTTGATCCGCAATTTTAGTACAGGCCTATTTTTAGTAGGCCATGCTTAGATAAGGACATAGTTTGAAAGTATAAAATACACATTTTGAAAGTTTACAATCTAGAATAACTATTAAAGAAATATACAGGAATTTAATGTAACCTCTAATATAAAAATTCTAACGACTAGCTAAATAATTTCTCAGGTTTTCTGTTGCTGCTACTTTTTCACAAACATTTTTCAACAAATTATACTTTTCAATGTATTGGTTGTTTGGGAATACAAATTTGACTAAATCTATTGTGTCCAGCAAATATATATCGGCTACAGAAATCTAAAGAGAAAAAAGACATGATTAAGATAATGATATATTGAAACATTTAATACACTGAGGGAAATTGAAGGAGATAGAGGGGTTCCGCGAATAAAACGTAATAAAAATGTAAAAATTTTGATCCTTGTTTTAATTTCAAACCCAAATTCTTGGCTATATACATTTCAGTACTTTTATACAATAAAAATCATATAAAAACTGTCAACTTAACTCAAGTGTATGTGCATCACTGAGGTGAAAATTAGTAAAACTAAAAGCTTTAAAATCCTCATGAAAAAAACCGTAAAAACTTAAATACAAGACTACAAAATGAAAACAATCTAAATACACGAATTATAGAACCTTAAGCAGTAAAGCACTAAGAACTGAATTCTTTGCTGTATTATATCATGAATGAAACAAAAAAATTGTCAATAAGCTGAAAAGTAATATTTGGCGAACCTCAGTTCCATTGATAAAATCACCACCGTTTGATTTAATTAGTCTTTCAAAGTATGAGAAAAATGTATCGAACAATTTTGCTAGCTTTTCTTTCTTCTTATCCTAAGGGAATAAAAGTAAATAGATAACATTATCCTACAACAGAATCTTGACAAAAAAATAGGTCAGACTCGAAATTTGATAGTACTTTTTACTGGAAGCTACTACGAAATTTCTGTCTTGGCTGGGCCATCAGTGTAAGCTTTTAGTAGGTTATTCCCATAACGAAGTACATAAAGCTGAAATACTGAGTTCTTTATTTTAGAATTCTGCCCGAAAAACTTCATTTTGGTGTAACCCATAGGCTCCATGCAGTGGAGTAAAGAAATATTACTTACTTTTTCTGATTCTTCTGTATAGAAACCAATTTCAATTGCTAAATCTGCGATTTCTTTATTAGAAACCAGAGTAGAATCAATGAGAGCTCGCTCGACATTTGTTTTGCCGTCCAGCTTCAACTCAGCAGCAATATACCGAATAATTGCAGTAGTTTGTCAGATCTTCCTACCACACGGAGTCGTTAACACAGGCAGAAATCCAAGGGGTATATCATCAACTAAATGAAGTAATAAATGAAAGATGGTAGGTATGAAATGAAATGAAAATTGTTTATTATCAACTGAATAAAATAACTTAAAAATGCTTGTTGGAGTAAACACAACATTTTTAGTATATCAAACTGGGGACTAGAAATAATTCATATAAACTATTTTTGATGTCCGTATATGTTTTTCTATACCTAAAACTTATTAACGGACCCTACGGACCGTCAAGATTTGACCGAATTACAGCTTTTTCCGAGGAATAAAGTACTCCAAAAGTTTGTTCATGAGATTTTTTAACTTTTTTGAATTTCAATTGTGATTTTTTGATTTTACATGCGATGTTTTAATTTGTGTGATTTTCTGTTTTTTTTTCGCGAATATTTTGCGGTAGTATTGTGATTCTTTTAATGATTTTTATGATATTTTCCAGACTGTACGTGATTTTATTTGACCACTCACCCTTTGGTTTTTGCAAACCTGAACTTTCCAATTCTGAACGATTGAGAATTGACCAAAAGACTCCACTAACGTTTTCAAGAGTTGGAAAGATATTCCACTTTAGATACCACAGTCTTACTAGTTTATATCACACTCCACTGCCCAGAAATTCAATTTGAAAGTTAAAAAAGTGTTGAAAAAGTCTTATAAATTCTCTACATTTTCAAAACACATACCGTAGTGTAAGGGTTAAGCATTCTTAGGTAGCTGTTTGATCTTAATCCTAGTATTTTGCATTGGCTTTTTCGAGCCTTCGAGGTAGACATACGTTTTTGTTATGGAAGTTTGCTACGTAGGTAAAGAAACACTTTCTAAAACTAAAAAAAGTACATTGTGCGAGGTCAATACCAATGCAAGACACTCAGTTGCTATACTTTTCAGTGAAACGTGCCTGTCTTTTGTATCTCCGCAAAACTTTACCATAATGTACCGCGTTTTCAAATCCAAGTACATCTATCTGTTTTTAATAGTCGGCATTAACAATGGCAACTTTATGTAGACCGGCTAAGTTTATCACGTGAACAACTTTGTCGAGTTTGTTGGCATTAACCTGTAATGTTCTAAATTTTTCACTTTTGTGGAAATGCCTCGTTGTATCTTAAAATAACTTTTGAACCAGTCAATATGTTTGAATGGAATTTGGCAAGTGTGATATGAATCTTATTTTTCAAAATTTTGTCATCATACTATGACGTCATCACGTGTTATAAAGTCATTAAAAAGTGACCACCTTTCGGCATTTGCAATTTTTTAGCTTTTGGTCTGTAAAATAAGTACAAAACTGGTGGTCGAATTAAAACAACTTTTTAAAGATGTATTTGTGGTCAACATTTTAAGTTTTTAGGTCTTGTGGTTCTTGAAAAAAAAGCATTTTTATGCGAAACGTAAATATAACTGAAGGGTCAAAACAAGTTTGAAGGGGCCAGAAAACTTTCATCGTACAAAAAAAGCCTAATGATCCGCCAAAAATACCATTAGTTTGAAAAATATCGGAGGGTCATGATCCCCTGCCCCCCCCCCCCTCCCTCCGCTGGTGTCGAAAAACCCCTGTACGATATTTACCGTTTGATTTGATTTTTGCAAAGTCACCAGCAAAATAAGGAATTAACTTTTCTTCAAATTCCACACCAGCATAATGATATAGTAACCTCACAATTTCTCCACGTCCTGGGAATTCTTTGAAGTAAAAAAGATGTGGTTTTTTAACCGCCATTTTTCTATTACGAGAAGAAAATAAAATAATAAAGAAGGCACTTTTCTGCTCTATAAACTCTGATTTCCTGCCATGCATGGGTCTAGAAACATACTTCAAATATATAGTTTTTCAGTCTAAAAGTCATTATCTAATCCCTGATGACAATAGATAATGACTTTTTACTAATCGTTTACATTGCTCCTGAAAGTTTCCAGTACCTCTAGATCCGCGCTTGACCCCATTCTTTGGTGTAAGTTAAACAAAGGCGTAATAATAATAATAAAATGAAGCCCTTTCAGGCTCTGCTTTTGCCTCCATCTCTGTTGAAAAACGAATAGAGAAATAGGAGTAAGTATCAGAGATTTCAGAGTCTTGAGAGCGAAAATGATGACGTGACACAACATTTGATGGCTCACATGATTTTGCGTGCATGCGTTTTAAATACAATAAAAGATAAGTTTCGACCATAAAAGCACATGCGTCTATTCTAGACTAGTGAGTTTTAGCAGAGAGGACACCACCATCGCTTAGAACATCATTATCAAATAAAAGGTTCTGTGGTTTCTACAGTGTGTATCAAAAAAGTTTATCCCAAGATATTGAACGTAATTTATTCGCTAAATATTTATTGAATATTTGTGATTTTATATCAGAAAATAGCTCTGCTGGCGATCTATCCAAATACATAATTTTTGTCTCAAAAATTATTTTTTCCAGATAAGTTATAGAGGAAAACAGTTTTTATTACCCTCATTAAATTATTAAAGATCAATTAAGTTGAGTTTTAATGACTTTAATTAGCTTTGTTTTGGTAATTAAGATCCTTTAAACTTCTTAAAGATACCTCTGGTGTGCTTAACTCTCTCAGATTATCACTTACAACTTGTTCGATACGAATTTCGAGAATAAAAGAAGTAATTAAATTCATAAAATTTTAAATAGCCCTTTACTGTATTGAAAATGTTTTGTATTGTGAAAAACTTTAATTAATGTTTAAGAAAATAATGAGAGAAGTAAAAATTGTTTCCTTCTATAACTTACCTGGAAATAGTGTTTTTTTTTAAAGAATTACATATATTCAGATAGATCTCAAAAAGACCTTTGTTCTGATATAAGAATCGCAAAATGTTAACAAATATTTAACAACAAAAATGTGTTCAATAACCTTGGATAAACTTTTTTTATACACACTGTATATGATTATCAGGGGAAGCATTTTTGATTGCAAAGATATTTTCAAGGTTTATTGTGAAGGCAATAAAGAATAACTGCGTCATTAAATTGCAGTTGCAAACCTAATTAACGACTTCATAAAGCTTGATATGAGGTTCTCTCTGATAATTTATTTTTATTTGACACTTTGTGGTAAAAAGAAAGATTTTTCGTTATGTTCAGTTATACAGATTACCAATATGCAGGACGATATTGGTTATACATTTATAAAAAAAACTTTTAGTTTACTCCAAAACATCAAATTGTAAGCCACGTTCTAAACGAAGTTTGCGTCCTGTCTGCTTGAACTCCCTACACTCCTTGTCGTATTCATTAGGCCCTAATAAATACGACAAGGAATGTTAAAAGAAGAACCGTTAATATTTCTGTATAATATTAGCTATTTTAATATTTCAAAGAATAGAAATATCAATGGTGCAACGGAAATCTAGATTATGGCTTTAAAAGTTGAGAAAAAGCATTATTTATCGAAATATTTTAATATTCATGTCAACATTTGATTTCCCTTTTTTTCACTCCTTGTGCGTCACGAGCTAAAAATAACTCTCGTCCCAAAAGTGGCCAAGTAGTTTCGCAAAAGCCACAAAAAAGCATACATTCATTCTTTATACATTCCACTTTTCACCATTCTGGCAAACAATTCAATAAAATGATTATGAGAGGAAGATTTTTTTGTCAGTGATTATCATACATTGTAATCATGCAATTATCATATGATTTTAAGCAATTATTTTGGATAACGATTGACGACGTGAATTCTGCATTTTCCTGTCACTATTTCGTTCGAGTTTTATATGAGAGATAGCGCCGTGTCTCCCATCTACACATAGGTAATTAAAGAGAAATGAAAGAATAATAAGAATTGTTTAAGGGGCAAACAAGACATCTTTATTATTAATGGATTTGAAGTAAAACCTATCTTTGGTCAAAATTTCAAGTCAATACCATTTCTGGTTCATGAATTTGTATTTTACAGACTGGTCTTAAAAATAGACAATAATGGCAGAAACCAAAAAAGATGATTGCGAAAATTGACATTTTAGTCGATATTTGATGATTGTCAGGCAAGTCAATCTTTCAGAAAACTTTAGAGGGAAAAGAGGTAAAACAGGAGGGGTATAGTGTCTCGGCCCTTTACAGGTAGTGTTCTACCTACCTGGACACTGACAAAGTAGTTCCTTTTGAACATGAAATGCTTTGGAATGAAATAAGCAAATGTCTTACCAAAAAAACCTTTTCTCGCCAAACAAACGTTATAAAATAACAAAAACTCTCTTTATACATTCAGTCACTGTCAAACCCAATTAAGTTTTATTCTCTAAACAATTTTTGCACGTTTTTATAGTTTTAATTGTCACTTTATATACATAATTGCTGTAATTTTCCAACAATTTAGAAAAATCTTTTAAACGCTTTCACTTGTAGTATATAGTTTTTTACTCTGATGATGACCTCTAGATAGTGAGGTCAAATATACAGATATTTTAATAAAATGAAGCTTCTGGTTATTTTATTTCTAATATTTCATCATACTTTCGTTTAAAAAGTGATTTGCAAACTATCCTTATGGCTTTTATTTACTAAATTGCGTCTCTTAACCCTTAGAACGCGTCAATTTTTTTGAAAATCACCTAAAATTGGGCTCGAGTTTTAACAAATTCTCTCAAATTTCTATGTCATTTTTAACTACTGGCTGGTCCAAATTTGAAAGTCCAGTATACCATTTGAAAGAAAATAGCTTTCATATATGCCCAGCGATTAAGGGTTTAAATCAAGTGGTCACAAGCTATGACAAATAGACGCAGGGGTCTTAATTGTGCTTACTCTGAACGTATGAATATAGCATCGCAAAAAAGATCCAATTTTCAGACTTTTTGTTTACATATTAATGACGTCACAGAGTTCAATTAGATTACAGAATTTGTATATTTTGTAGGTAAATTCAATGGAGAAGCGTTCTAACTTTCTTGATTGAAAAAAGTAAACTCTCTTTAATTAAGTGATTTTTGTTCTTGTTAGTTGTATTACCAAAGCTATTATAACAACTGGGAACCGGCAAGTTAGGAAGAAATAACGTTTTCATCAAACCAAAGACCAAAGACATATGTGCCTTTGATGCTATGATATGCAAAAATTTTGATAGTATGACATCTATCTAGACCGTAGTTAACAGCATTTCATCATTATACATTAAATAACAAAGTAAGACTTAAAAATGACTTTAAAAAAACCTATCATTTCATAAGTCCTACATTACAGAATTATGAAATCAATAAGTCCTACATTGCACAATTGTGACACCAAAAAGTGCTACATTGCAGACTTATGAAATCAATACAGGGCCGTAATTTACTAAAAAAGTATGAGGGGGCTTAATGCAAAGGTCGAGCGAGCAAAGCGAGGGGGTTCTAGAAAATTTCAGCTTAATATTTTATCACAGTTTCGCCTAAAATCAATCTAAATTTCTAAACTAATCATTTGATGATAAATACAATGTGAGACATTGCCCTAAAACTAGGCCTAAATTGCTTCCTCTTGGCTGATTGGCTATTCCAAAAAATATATGGGAGGGGGAAGGGGGGGGGGGGTTTAGCGTAAAATTTCAGCTTCCTGGATGTGTTCTGAGACGATTTGATGCCAACTAGATGTTTTTGGCTTTCCTGGATAAATAGAACAGATATTTTGTGTTTTGAGCTCCTACATTTTTATGTATTCGATCTAAAATTCTAGTCTCATGGAAAAAGCGACCTGTTCTGAGATGATTTGATGTCCGCTAGATTTTTTTAAGTTTCCTGCATAAAAAGAACAGATATTTGTTATTTGAGCTTGTTCATTTTTACTTTTTTGAAGAAAAATGTTAATTTTTTAGATTTTTTGAGGCGTTTTGTGACCATTTGACAAAGTGACCTATCTTGGTAAAAAAAGATATTTCACAAAAATCTTCTCATCAAAAATTTCAAATAAATTTCCCAAAAATTCACAAAATTTCAAGGCATAAACATTTAGACTGTATTTCTTTAAAAGATTTCTATGTGTATTTCTCCTTACATGATGAAAAATTTACTGGATTTTTTAAATATTGTGTATTTAGAAAGCTGATTTTAGAGTAGAAGAAGAAAAAGAAATATAAATAGAAAATTCTAGCTATTTTATTTCGCCTATAATACCTTTTCAAATGCACGTTATTTAGCTTACAGTTTCTTCAAAAGTGACTCTTTTTGAACTCTATGATGTCAAAATAAACACTCGTTCTATTCTTTTGCAAAAATGTGCACTATTTCATTCTGAAACCGGGTGTCCCCAAAAATGTAACCTCTCGTTATGTCATTAAGAAACTGTAATAAAAATATTTAGCAATTCTTTTGTTTTAACTTGTGGTGCTTTTGAAGAACTCTCTTGACATTTTTATCAAATAGCTACATTTTTTGATCGTATGTAGCCACTGAACAAGTGGTTTATGAACGAAAAAAGTGTAGAAGTGTTTTATTTTAACTACTTAAGTGCCAATTACAAACATATTTGACATGGGATTTTAAAACTATTTACGGTCCTGGACCCCTGAGTGACCTCCTGCACCTGGAGCTCCGCGACCCATGCACCAGGGAGCGGTCCACGTTTAAGAAGATTCCCAAAATGTTGAAATTCCCGGCACAGAAGTGGTTGATATACTGCCTAAGGGGGGAGGGGTGGGGGCACACTTCCTTCAGCAGCTTTTTTTTAATAACTTTCTACAGGAAATTTCAAGGCAAAAAGATCATGAAATTTATGCGACAAAAGATTGACAAGTGGTGGATATAAATTTTACAATGAATGCTATGGTTGATTTTTGGTAGCAATATTCAGTAATGAAAAAATATATGAGCAAGAAAAAATATATATCGACAAGAAAAAATATATACACAAGAAAAACATAAATATACGCAACGAAATTAATATATAGACTGCAAATCCAAATATATAGTCAGCAAATTAAATATATCATCAGGACCTTTCAGAATATGGTCAGCAAACTTCAATATATGGTCAGCAAATCCCTCAACACCGACAGTGCCTCGGAAACCGTTTCTGGTCTGCAAACTTGAAATGTTCTCACCCCCTTTCAAAATATAGTTCAATTATTAATAGATTAATGGATGCTGGTACAATAACATAAGAAATATCAATGTAGGTAATTACACTATCAGCCTTATCTGCTCATGCAAATCGCAAAGTTGACATACCTATAGGAAATGGATAGATGGATTGGATGAAATACCAAACTGTCAAACATCATGCAAGTATTTGACAGTCTGGCAATTGATTTACAAGAGAAGAGAACAAAGAGAAACTATAAAACTACATCCCATTGATATTTATACTAACTGTGGATAGCAAGTATGATAGAACCAAATGACCCAAATGACTGGTCGTTTACAGGAGAGTCCACAGAGACAGCATCACAAATCAAATTTTGCAAGTCTGAGAACTAATTGTACACTGTAGGATGGAGAGCGTAATAATGCTTCAATAGATTACAGACCCGACTCCAAACGTCGATTTCTAACTTTACTGACCATAATTTTTGTTTGCTGACCATATATATTTAACATTGCTGACCCAATAATTAACATTGCTGACTATATATTTTGATCTGCAGTCCATATATTTATTTCCTTGCGTATATTTATGTTTTTCTTGTGTATATATTTTTTTCTTGTCGATATATATATTTTTTTTGTTCATATATTTTGTCATTACTGAATATTGCTACCAAAAATCAACCATAGAATGCTGCTTTTCCCGGGAACAGATTTTAAGCTTTTGGATACACAGGACGCAGTTTTCAATTATTTTTCTGCAAGGGAACGGCACAAGAATGTGCAATACATATATATAGTTTGCTACATTTGATAAACCAGACAACTATCTTATCAACGTCATGAGCGCCCAACGAGCCTGAAACACAAAGTTTCTGTTTTTTTTACAAATCCTAGGCAAAGCCGAATTGACTCGGAACCAATCTCAATCCCCAGAGCCTCTTTCTCTCTTTTTATAGCACCAATGTCGAGATAAGATGGCTCTGACGAAGTCGGTTGACTTTGGTAATTTTATTGGTTTTTGAAAACCTTATCATTAA
>JAUBWS010073499.1:0-13513 GCA_032270445.1 Darlingtonia californica
CTTTTTTCATGAAAGTTATTACTGTAATATATCGTTTTACTGCAAATTAAATAAGGTATTCTGACTGTTATATTACAGAAAATGAAGAAAGAAATATGAAAAATATTTTCAAATTTGAAATTTGCAATAAAAGTTTTACGTTAATATTACTCATTTTGACATGATTTCATTGACTAATGACGTCATTATACAAGTATTGTCATCATTATTTTTATAATTAATATTGTTTTCTGACTATAATGTTTACTACTTTTAAAAAGCAATAGTTGCCTTTATAACAAGAAATTAGCAGGTCCTTTTTAGGTCAAAATTGGAATAAATGATGACGTCATCCAAAAAATTAATAACAAATTAATTGACAAATCTTATTATTTTAAAGTTGTTGACGTTCATGCCAAGTTACAAGTCCACGTCTATTATATTAAGAAAAAGTTACATAGGGGGGACCAAATGGTCCCCCCAGCATTTCAAAGCCCCTAAAAGACCAGTTCAAATAGGGTTAACACGCTGTATATGAAATATTCTATGGTAAAAAAACAACTTAATTTTGCGGCATTATGGTCAGATAAACAAGCTTCATTTTTATATGAAGAGCACTTTTCTTGCAAAACTCGTTTTTTCATTCGCAAAATAGATCTTAATTGAACCCCCGACGAAGCTTGACGCTATGACGGACTAAGACTGACTATTAATAGGCGCGGACGCGTCCAGAAATGGTCTTACGTTTTTTTTGTTTTTAAATTTACTAGCACTTTTTAAGCAATTACTTTAATAAAACTATAGTAAAAGCGCATGAGAAATCATACTAAGGTTGACAAAATAATCGAGCATGGACCACCGGATAGGGGAAAAACTCTCCCACAACTACTCTTAGTAGTTACAGTATCATGTCGTCGTGGTATAAAACACTCGGCTGTTACCCCGTAGGTCCGTGTTTGAATCCTCAATTAGGCATAACTTTGATTGATCTTGCGTTTGTATAAAATTAATTTATTATGTATATTTGTATCTGTCCGTATTGACCATAGAAATTGCGTCAAGCTTGTGAACCATACCCTTAGAGGGAATATGTTTTGAAAATTTTTTGAATTTTAGAAGGCTTTTGAGACTTTTAGGGAGAGTTATTTTGAAAACCTTTTTTAAATTGGAACCCTTAATGAGCCTGAATTCAACATTTCGTGATTTTGCAGCCCTTAGCGAGATTCAAAAGGGTAAAAACTATACGGGCAACACATACCCGTATGATTTCTAAATTGAGTACACCCCCGCCCCTTACTGGATCAAAAATTGCCTTATGCTACTTAAACATGCCAACTAATAAGATGGTTAAATCAGGTTGGCAATTTTCATCAGGGCTGTTTTGAACTTTCAAACCTACTGTGAAATACAATTTATTGATGTATTCTGTTTCTGGCGAATCATATATATCACTTGCAATACGGTCGTAAGTTTTAAGGATAACCAGAAATCATCAAACACAAAACCAGATACCCACTCAATATAAGGTGACAAGAATAATTTCCTTGGCTAACAAGTTAATGGCGTCAGGGTTTGGGCGGCACTTAAAGGCTTGTGATTGTAAATATTACTGATCTTAACTAATTACGCAAGATGCCTGTATATGTCTAAGAAATACTAAATCTCTAATCTTCAAAATGTACACTAAGTAATTGCTTACACTGAATATGATCTGTTAGTTTCCACGTTATTACACGGTGATTGATTGAAACATCAATTTAGTTTCATTTAGTCTCATCTACAATCCTTTCCTCAGTTCTTACTAGCTTCCTCAGTTTTTACTTGTCTTCATTTTTTACATGAGAATTCAGTGAAACAATTGTATCAACGAACTTATATTACATTGTATTACTTTGTGTTACTTGTATCAGGAGCGGATCTTAGGAGGAGTGCGAAAGGTAATTCAAAAGTCATTATATATTACATTATGATAATAAATAAAGACTCTTTAACGATATTTTATACTCCTCCTGTAATTTTGTAGTACCTCTAGATCCGCACCTGTTGTATCTTGTCTGTCCATTGGAAATCATGCACAATACATTTTTATACTATAAATTTTGGAATAAGAAGTTTTTGATCAGTTGTAGCTTTTCTAAATCATGCATGCTAATATTTCTTATCAATGTGAATGGATGAGAAGCTGTCATTTACAGAAAAGATATCAAGCCAATAATTTTCACACGATAAAACTACGATGTGTTTTGATTATGCCATGCAATAAATAAATAAACAGAAACTCTTACTTACTTATAAAAATTACTCTTACTCTTACTCTTCAAACAGAAAGATTCAAAACAGTGAATGTTTGATGACTTTCAAAGCGTTCCATATAAAGTGTATCTTAAACCGATTACTAAAAGTATACACAATATGATGGACATCTGTAAGGTGGAGAGTGCAATTCCAAATCAATCAATTTTTAAAAGTAAAAAAGATTTTGGTGATATTCATGGTTATCATAAAAATTAACTCACGTGTATTTTACAGACCAGAAAAAGTTTTTTTAATTTCTATTTTACAAAAAAACACGTTGGTCATGTGATATTTTCATGTTTCATTACTTTTTAAATGCCCTCGCAAAATATTTTTTTAATAACTCAAAAAATACTAATGACTTTGCAACAATCAACAAAAACTTATTCGACACATTTTCTGAAACTTTGAAGTAATTATCTTAACTACGTCATTAGTTATGCACAATTATGTAAAACAAGGTGTCAATTTACAACCTTTCCTCATACAAAATGGTCAGAACTCCAACTAGTAAAAACATTTGATAGAATAATGATATTAACTTGAAACTTTCAGAGCTTGTTTAATTCATTAACAAAAACATGATGAATGCTAGACTAGAGGCCTAGTCGGTTTTTGATAATGTCATTATTTCAAAATGGCGGAAGGGCCATTGTTATGTATGTGGCGGTTTTGGTGCCTTTAAGTACCTTGGGATTTAATATTTTCGAAAATATGATGAACATTTACGATAGTTCTTTCTTTTGACTTTTAGAAAATCAAAATAGAATTGAAAAATCTTAATTCATTAAAGAGATAAAGCGCTGTCTTATTGAGGGCTACCTCAATACCAAATTTCAAGTTTCACACTGTATTGGTTTTGCGCAATTTATTTTTTTTTTTTCGTTTTTAAAGGTCTGTTTTTTTTTTTAAAGGAACCACAAAAATTAATGCCTGGGGAATTTTTTTACCAACCTTCCACGGTTTTTTCTTATTACCGACAGAAGGTGTCTCAAAAAATGTAGCATATAAGTTTCATGAGAGTTCATCAAAAACACCCCCCCCCCCTTATACTATATTTTCAAATCCCATTCTCGTTGATCTGTTTGCTGCAATAAATATTTTGTAATTTTGTATGAATTCTCTTGTAGGACGATCCATTCAAAGATTTGCTTCTTTGGGCAGTGTTATGTAATAAGCAAAAAATTGCAGAAGCACTATGGTTTCGTGGAGAAAATCCCATAGCCAAAGCACTGGTTGTCGGAAGGATCTTTAAAAATATCGCTAATAAATACTACCGTGAAAGCAAAGTGTTTGATGAATACGTCTTCGAAGAGTTAAAAGACAACTCGAGGTATCAAGTTACTACGTTAATTAATAGCTGAAAGTAGTTTAACGCCGCACAATGTTTCAACGTTGGTCAAAGTTTATCATTTATTGAGAAAAAAGGTTATATTGAAGTATTTACTTACATTCTGCATGATTAGCATTTTAAAACAAATTTCCTTCCCTTTTATGTTTCATGAACTCTGTATTTCTAGTGCAATTTTTTTATATCAAACCCTGAAAAACTTAATGTAAAAAAGAGTAAATCATAAAAAAATTAACGAACTAATGAATTATTCATGAATTGATTATCAATTAATTATATATACTTTTATTGAATGTCATTTCCCTGTAATTTAAATTTGATTCAAAAAAATAAATCACCCACTACAATTCTGGCTACAGAATTACCACCTATTTACAACAAAAAAGTCAATAGAAAATGCTGACATCATCATAAATAAGGACGTCATCAAGTCGAACGAAATATTTTGGAACTTTGATGATGTCGGATAACTCAGTTGGTAGAGCGCTCACCTTGTAATCGAAAGGTTCCTGGTTCGAGTCCGACCCTCGCCCATTAAGTGTCTGAGTAGCATAGTTAAGGTAACCTGATCTTTGCGGTAAGTGTAAATGGAAACTGTAGGTTGGTGTGGCGCTCCGCCTTAGTAATTATCTTACTGTTTTAAACCAAACCACTGAAAAAAGCAACAATTTACTCTCAAGATCACTGACACTTTAAAGATTTGTTAAAAAAAGATCGGCGTATATGGTAGTGAATCCGTATAGCAAGTTTAACTTGTTCAAGTTCGTAATTTTTTCTATTTTTAAGATTTTTATCCTTGAGAAAGACCACGGGCCTACTAGCCTCGCCCCCCCCCCCCTCTTCCTCTCCAGTACAGATAGAGTTAAAGATAATTTCATTAGAGTTGGAAAAGATTTTTTTAGGAAAAGTTTGTATTATTGATGTCAACTTAGTAATTTGTATTATTGATTAGTTATTTTCTTTACGTACGTCCCAAACTACCAATAGCTTCAACGAATTATTCTGAAAAATGCAGCACATTTTGCATTCTTCAATTTATTATAAAACTTACTTTTAGATTCTTTGAAACAAAAGCTGTGGAGTTCTTGGGAAAATGCTCTGATACCAACAAAGAATCTTCGGCAGAGCTGATCAAAATTAAAATCCCAAGTTGGGGTAACAGGTCACTGTTGAAGCTCGCAGCTCTTTCTGGATTCAAAAAGTTTATGAGTAACCCACGTTGCAAAGATGTTCTTGATAGCAAATGGAGAGGAAAGATTCGTCCGACAAACTTTTTTAATTTAAAGGTACTGTTAAATTTTATTTCTTTACTTACTTCTAATGGGTAACTTCGAATTTAATACTGAATGAAATATTGAGCATGTCCCAAAATGTGACTAGAATATTTTTGTAATTTTCATTCATTGACTTTTTAGACTTGGCTGAGTGTCATATTCTTTTTTCCACTATTTTTCTTAAAATACGAAGAACCAAAGAACAAATTCCAGTAAGTTATTATCATCATGTCAACCGAGAAATTTTCTTCCTATTATAACTTTATTAAATTTTATCTATTAATACTCATGTAGTTAGCAATGGGTGCGGGGCTTTTACCCGCAGCTAAAACTTTTTCTAATAACTCAAAAATTATAGTTTATTTAACAACCTCTTCTGTAAATTGATTTTCCATTTGAGTGGATCGTATCATTAAAGTATCTAATATGTAAATTCCAAAAAACGTTTCTTTGGTGAAATCAACAATTTAAAATTTTAAAGGGGAATTTGCCAAATTTTCGTAACTTTTGACCCCGTTAAAAAGCACTTTTCTATAATTAGAAAATGACAGTTTGCAATAATTGCAGCTGCAAGATCACTGAACCAAAGCTGGCCATTTGCACAAGAAGTCTCCCAATAGACTATATCATATTGAGTTTTGCAACAATTCACCAGTCTATATTAGACACAATTTTTGAAGAGTTTTAAGTAAATATCTACTAATTTAATTAGGTGCCATTATATAATACAAGTTGTCAAAATGCAACCTTGCCCAGTACAAAATGGTTAGAGCTTTAACTATTTATAACGTTTTGTAGGGAAGTTATATTACCATTATTCTTCACGAGCTTTTCTATGCACATTGGTTTCACAAGAAGGGTGGGGTAAGGTTCGATAGAATCGTTGAAAATGGTTAATTTTTGCTTGAAACTAGCAATTCATGTGTAGTTTTAAAAACTATGAATTTTTATTGTTTAATTTCGCGGACAAAAAGCGCTTTCTCCGGAGTACACCAACCTCCAAAAGCCCAGGTATAATAGTGTTCCAAAGCTTAGTTTTTTTAATTGAGTGTATCAAGCTTTGTTCTAGCCTCTTTTGTTTTCAAATCTAAGTTAGCCAACTTATTATTGATTCAAGCCGTTCATCAGTCCAAATTTAAATATCCATTTTATCAATTATCGCACTATGCAAAGGCGACAAACTGTATGTCGGGGTTAGGAATATTTTAATTTCATATTTACGTGTGGCTTTTAAATCTTCCATCATGCCATGATGACTGTTGAAAATAAAAAGTAAACACCAAATCAACAACATCTTTTTGAGTAGGATTACAACCTTAATTTGCTGGAGTTTCACAGCTCTAGCATCGCTAAAAAACCTGGGTTCAAAATGGGTTCAAAATATGTAAATAACAAGGTTCTTCCATAATAATCTTTTCGTTTCGTTAATCATTACTTATTTCTACATGAGTTATAAAGCGGTAAAAATTGAATGGATTCTATCACGTGATAGTGTCTTAGCCAATGAGCATAGTTGAAACAATAAAACAGCAGTAATCAAATTGCAATTCATAAAGTTTACGATCACAACCGCGGATTATTTAAAGGATGTTAATCTATCCAAGAAGTGACGAAGAGGTAGGTTTGCAAACCGACCTAGTTTAATTATTTTATCCATGAAGTTTCAGTGTAATTGGTCAAATACTTAAACACTGTTTTATATGTAGGGAATAAAAGTGTTTGGCAAATGTATTGAGGTATGTACTGAATTGCCCGACATCATTTTCTTTCGATTTTCTTTAACTAGAGAAAGAGAAAAAAGCGACAATGAGGAAAAAGCGTGTAAATATGGAATCTGTCATCACATCAAAACAATTGCTTATAGATTCTTTGCTTTTTTCGATGCACCCGTTGTCAAATTTTGGCTTGAATCGGTAAGTTTCTTAACCTTATTTAGAATGAACTGTTTGAGATTTATCAGAGATAACGGAAAGGGTGAGAGCGTTTTTAATCTCACGCCGTCTTATATATCCAACATCTATAAATATGATTTTTATAATACGAGGTTGAGGTTGCAAATTTGTACAAAGTTAGCCATTATTAAGAAGTACAAGAAAAGGACAAAATAATTACACTTGTTGCAATGGAAATCTGCTGATGTCACCGAAAAAATTTAATTGCGGATTTTTCAATGTTAACTTTACAAGGATATCTTGAATTTGAAAAAACGTACTTTGAATCTGTTTAAATTTCTAGAATGCTCAGAAAATTCCTTTCATCTATAAGCATGAATTTGCATGAAAAGCATTTCTTGAAGCAGTGCGCTGAAAAAGACTATCTGATATACTCTGAAGTGCGATTTTGAAATGATGAGGTCATCATATTAATTTTTCTTACATTATTATCTTTAAAAAAAAAAGTACCCTTACTTTGCAATGACTGGTTGTGTAAGCTTTATAGGAAAAGCAAAATGGATGCTAATTATACAAATTATTGCTTTTTTTCACATGTAGACTCGTTTTGATCATATACGTCAATCAAGTGGATTTAATTTGATTTCCTAAAAATATACAAAACGCTAGTTTTTTACTGGCAAAGTTTGCAAAATTCACATCTCTATTCACATTAGTTTTTTTATTTAAGAAACCCTCATCAGGGTTGAAATGGCAGGAGTGGAAAAATACTAGATCTTGCAACATTTTTTTTACACTACCCGAAAAGGGCCAGAATTGCAGCAATAGACAGTTATTGCTATATTGACTAAACTAAAGCTACAATGTCATCAATAGTTGCTAAAATCAACGAAATAAAATTCTGCTTGCAAGGCCGCTTTCAACACAATGCAAGAAACCGACAGCTTAAATGAATTCAGCTGCAAAGTAAACTTGCCACCATGAAGTCTGTTCACATTTTGCCTTTGGCCAAAGTTTAGTCAATCAACTATAGTAACAAAATGCAAACAACACGTTACTGTTACTCCAGTGAGTCGGTAGTTTAGGCATACAAGGTGTCCGGAAAAAAAGTATACCGGTAATTCACTCTCTTAGTAGAATTAATTTACAGACCATTTACAAAACAATTACCTTTTTTTTGTATCATTAAATTTCATATGCAGTATGTAATAAAAGATATGAATAGAAATTATATGCGTTCATTAAAATAGATAATTACCCTCGCTCACATCATTATGATTTTTCATTTGAAATAAATGATGCGAATAAAATAATCATTTTCTATTGTACACCAAAATATTTCTAATAAAAGAGTGAAATACTGGGTATACCTTTTTTCCCGGACACCCTGTAGTCTATTCAAAAACATCTTGTTCAAGTTGACATTCCAGTTGATTGAATCCGCAGGTGAGTTACGGTGTGTTCATAAATTCAATTTGAAAGTTTCAGAAGTATTGCTAAGTTCTCTGGTGACTTTTGGCATTTTGAAAAAATGGTGCGGACTACAACATTAAACCTTTAGTTATAGATTTTTCCACAGATATTGAAATTTTAATTTTTGTGACGTCATCAAAATAACGTCACTTTCATGTGTTTTTAACGACTGGTGGGTATGTGATAAAATGTATGCCTGGACATATTATATATTGTATCACTGATGCGCTTCTTTTAAGCCAAAAATGACGACCCAAGCCATTTAGACTTAATACACCTTTCTAGGAATTCAGTTTTCATATGCGCGCGCAGACTTTGTTATCGCTTTTGGTAGGTAAACAAATCATTAAATTCGAAACATATTACACGCTTGATTTGATACATTGTCTTGACCAATAAAAGATTTATCCTTCACCAATTTTCTTTTATATCTAAATACTCCCAAAAGCATTTTTAAAAGTTTAACAAATTGTTTACCTATGAAAAATGATAATAAAGTCTGCACGCGCATATGCAAACAGAATTCGGAGAATAGTGTATTGTGTTGATAATACTAATACTTTGATAAATATTAAAATGTTAAGCACTACCTAACGAATTACATTCAAAACATGAAATTTTACTCTAAAGGTTATTTTACCAAAGAGATTTAGTTTTCACAAAAAAATACCGACGTCATAAAAAATAAAATTCATCTTTTTGTGCAAATGTAATGTGAAACTTTTTAAGAAATGTGCAAAACTGAACCAGTTATACTATAATGTTGATTTTTTGTGACTTTTCCTAAAATTCTTCTGGAAACATTTTAGCGAAAAAATTTGATTTTTTGGAATAACTCATCTTGAGCATTAATCAATTTGTCAAAGGCAGTGAAAGTGAAAAAATGAAATTGTTGAAAACTATCAAATATGGTCATATTGTATATCATTGTTTTTGTTTTTTCAAGCAGAATTAATATTTTTGATGTTTATTTTGCTCATTTTCGGTATTTGTTGCATGTCATTATTTTAACAAATTTTAACTTTTTTTATGAAAGTTTTTACTATCATATATAATTTTGATGCAAATTGAATAAGGTATTCTGGCTGTAATGTTTTAGAAAATAAAGGAAAAAAGATGAAAAATCTTTTTCAAATGTGAAATTTGGCAATAAAAGCTTTACGTAAATAATACTCATTTTGACATGATTTCATTGATTAATGACGTTATTATACAAGTATTGTCATAATTAAAAAGATTTTTATAATGATTGTTATTATCTGACTATAATATTTACTACCTTTAAAAAGGATTATTTGCCTTTATAAGAAGAAATTAGCAGTTCCTTTTTAGGTTGAGATTGGGTTAAGTGATAACGTCATCCAAAAAATTGATCAAATTTTTTTTGAAAAATCTTATTATTTTAATGTGGTTGACGTTCATGCCAAGTTTCAAGTCCATATCTATTATATATATATTATACCAAATGGTCCCCCCCGGCATTTCAGAGCCCCTAAAAGCCCAGTTCAAATAGGGTTAAGCCAATATTCTTTACTCGCCACTGCTTTAAATCATGGGACACATACCAGTCGATTTCTAAGGTCAGTACTCCTACGTTCTTTGGCTGTGCTACTTAATTTGATTTTTGTTTTTGTTTTAGGTCATTAATCTTGTTTTCATCGTCATTTACATTTACGCAGTGCTAAACCGTTTACATGAAAGACCGCAGGGGATTTTTTACAACTTGTCTGTTTTCGTCTTTGTTCTCACTTTCGAAAAAAGCAAAAAGGTAAAACAACATGGCTCATCCATAGAGTTTTTATACTGTTCATTAGCACACAGAGAAAGTTTGTAATCCACCTCATTTGAGTTTTTTTTATAGAAACGCTTGTTACAAGTGTTTGGTTATCAAGCAAAATAATGTCGTGATTTGTCGTACTTCCAAATATTAACAATCGTTTATAGAATACTCGACTACTACAACTCAATAACTCAATCACCATAGTAGGTTTTGGAAGCAAAATCGCAAAAGTTTAATAAATATATAAAAAGTTATCGATGATAAAAACTCTTGGGCCGAATTTTTCAAGGACACACTGTAGAGCTGAGAATTCTGTTGATCAAATTTTATAGCTTCCAATCAAATTTATCAATTTGACTGCAAAAAAGTTGTTTTTGCCATCACAGTTTTTTATCAGCATGATTCTTTTAATGGATTGAACAACTTGCGAATATTAATATAATTTTTCTATTAAAAGCTATAAGTAGTTGAATTCTGGCAGTTTTGTATGAGAACAGGTTGTTAAATGACAACTTTTGCTTCATAATTGTGCATAATTATGACGTAAATGAGATGATTACTTCAAATTTTCAGAAAATATGTGTGATAAGTTTTTTCAAAACGATGATATGAAAATAGGATAACAAGAAAAAGCTCTAAAGAAATATAAATTTTGGAAACTCTAGGCCTCTTTTTCTGGGACACACTGTAGTCTGGCAAATCGGACGGAAAATCATCGTAATGAGTATGTATGATTTTCAAAGCACTAGAAATATGTAAACCGTTATCACGTGACTACTTTATAAATTTTGAAAAACAATATTGAAAAATCTTCACAGCAAATTGCTTCTTTTCTTTAGATTTTTAAAGAAACTGGAATTGACGTGAAGGAGAGCTTTCAACGATGGTTTTGGGCTAGTAATTGGAATGCAATTGAAGTATTGAGTATTATCCTTATCATTGTTGGTTATACTTTGCATTTTGTGAATACAGTATACGCTCGTTTTGTATATTCATTGGCGCTGTTTTTCTTCATTCTCAAGAGTTTAAAATACTTTTCTTTGAGTACCAAATTTGGTGTCTACATAGTCATCATACGGAAACTGGTAAGATACTGCTATTTTTTGCATTAGAGTATAATAAATTTTTAACTGGATCTCTTTCGTTGGAATTTCGTTATTCGAATAAGAAAGATCATCAATATCCATCCAGGGAAAAAACGAGTGCTATTCTTAAAAATTATAGTTTAGGCAGAAGAAAATAATATAATGCATCCACTTTCGGGAATATCCCCATATTGAAAATGTCCGAAAACTGATTAATTTTTTTATGTATAAAGGAAAGTACATAAATATTGGTTGGGTTTTGCAATATGCTTCTAACCCTATAATAGTTACAACGATTAACGGAGCATCCAGAAATTGGTTAGATCGTAAAAAACATTATACATATAGACTTCCCTCTTTTCCTCAAGCCACCAAAGGTAATCGATAAAAGTTATAATTTTCCATTTCAGTTGGTGGATGTTTCTGTCTTCATTGTTATTTTGCTTGTTTTGGTAACTGGGTATGGCGTATTCCGTTTCTCCATTCTTCATCCGGAAGAAACAATAGGGGTCGATGGACATTCGACAAAATCCCTACTAGGCAAAATCTTCTTTGCACCATTCTTCCAGATATTTGGAGAACTTTTCATTGAAACAATTGAATCGGCAGAAAAAGAGGGTGAGTGCAGTCGTATCATGTTGTAACACCGTCAATAAATATACGCATTTATCATTTCATGGAAGGTAATTGGGCGAGTTAGCATTGCGACTTCTCTTTTTTGACGTCGCCGATTAATGGAAGAAGTAATTACCTAAAAGGCATGTGGTCAGCTTCGTCTCGTCTAATATCACTATTTCCGCCCAATTTTTTGCCTAGTGAATGCGACCACGTCCAATAACTGTTACGTCAGTCATAACAGACTCTAATAACCAGTTTTGACGTTAAAAAAACCTCTCAAACTTTTTCTTTAGTTTTCGTTTCTTATTTTAAAATTTAAGCACAGCTTGTTGTTACGTACAGTCCCGGAGGAGTATTGACCATAGTGATGGGTAGGGACCGGCCATTGGAGATTTTATAATAGAACCTGTCAGGGACTGTTAAAATTCAAAAAAGTATATCCTGTGAGGGAAATTTTTTCCATAAATTTCCATTTAAACTTATTTTCAGGTAAAAGCCCTATCTAGGACTGATTTTTGTGGATTCTGCAACCCTGTGTGGGACTGGTTAAGATAAAAAAACATCTTATCCTTAGCTTTTGAAGCAAAATTGTGGCCCAGGCAATTGACAAAAAGAAATTAGAAAGCTTTAAGGTTTTGTTAAATAATATGAAAAAATATTTTTTCTTTTTTCAAGTCATTTAACACAACAATACCTAAAATTTTCGCAAAAGATATTAGAACAAATTCTTAAAAATAATTTTCACGAAATTCAAGAATACCTGCTAATTTAAAAAAATATTTTCTGCAAATTTCAAAAATCTCAACTCTCTGACAGCCGTTTAGTAAATTGCGAAAATACCTTGCGCAAAACTTGCAATTTTAGGAGCCTCGATTCCCAAAAGCAACCTCCGCGAAAATGATTTCTCACGAATATTTCTTTTCTTACGATATCCAATGTTATAATTTTATATTATGATTACTAAGAAATTAGTATAATTAATTAGGCTTAATTACTTACTAACCAAACTGAAATTTTTTCATAGGTGTTACAGTGTTTGGTACAACGGCTTACAAAGACGAGCGAAGATTTGGTGAAACAATATTAATAATTTTCACGTTTTTTTACATGATGCTCACGTGCTTATGTTTGGTCAATCTTCTCATTGCCGTGTTCAAGTAAACTTATTTCTCACTTGATTAATTGATCTTTTAATTTCTCAATTGAGTTTGGGCTTTTGGGAGGACGTTCAAACTACTACGCTCAGCTATTTCAATAATATTAAGCAAAAATTATGATGCTTGACACAGGGGTACTAACTGTATGGTTAGCTTTCAATAAAACCAGAATTATTATCTACTTCACTAAAGTTTATATACGGTCAGCATTTTCAATTTAATCATGTTTTGGGAAATATGCACTAACTGATGAAAGAAGCTGAAGCTGATGAAATAATAATTTTGTTTTTATGCAACCATTAATTCTAAACTTCTGACAATGTCTGAGTGTGTGTGTTTGTGTGCATATATGTCCCAAAAGTCTGGGGTTGCATAGCAAAGCTGCCACATCCAACAAAGAAACCAAACGTTTCTGAATTTTATTCATACATGACCATATTTTACCATCAACCCCCATCAGTTGGGAGCAGTTAACCCTATTGTACCCGGGTTTTTTGAGGTTTTTGTAGCCCCGGGAGGGGGGCGTTTTTTACCCGCGGCCATAACTCCAGATTGGCTTATGCTAGAAACTTGAAATTTGGTATGGAGGTAGCCCTCAATAAGACAACT
>JAUBWS010073510.1:0-13508 GCA_032270445.1 Darlingtonia californica
CAACATGGGAAAAGAGCCAATCAGCGTATCTATTTTTAACAATCGAAGTTTAATGTTTATAGTTTCCAGACTCCTAAATTACTCAGTTTTTGACGTTAGCCGATAGACCAAGAGTAGGGCAAAAAAGCCCGGAACGGTTTATCGGACAGACTACTGTTCATTAAGTTTGAGTATTCCTCTTGTTTGCAAAAATAATCCTGCAACACATTCAATCAGTAAAATTGATGTAAATTAACATCATAAATATAAAATACATAGAGATCTTTCATGTGTTGCTGTTGTTTATTCGAGCTGAATCTCGTAAGTGTAAAATAAAATAAAAATGCAGCTGACAAATGAACAGAGGGAATTTATTGTTGAAACATATTTAAGAACCAATAGTCATCCAGTGGTTATTCAAGAATTTCGTCAACGGTTTCCTGGTCGTGCGCCTCCATTCAAGTCAACAATCAGAAGGAATGTGGAAAAGTTTCGCCGGGTTGGGACGGTCTGGAATCAAAACCCCGGCTATTCTGGTAGACTCAGAACAACAAGGACGCCACAAAACATAAATAGAGTTTTACAAGCTATTCAACAAAATCCAACTATTTCATCAGCAAGAAATGGTTGCCTAAGGCCAGCTTTAATGAGATTACAAGACTTGACTTGAATTATCATCTGTATAAGATGAGAATTCGTCACATGTTGGAAAATGGTAATCACGCACGCCGGACGACTTTTAGGTGGCTTTTGGACCAGATGAGGGATAGAGGTTTTCTAAATAAGATTGTTAAAGGTGACGAGGTAGTCTTTTCAATGAATGGTAGGGTATCGAAACATAACGTTGTTTGCTATGCACCACGAGGACAACCCCAGACTTTCATTACGATGTCAGTAATTCGAGGGACAAAGTTACGGTCTGGGCAGCTCTTTGTGGTAATGGTACTATTTTAGGCTCTTATTATTTTGATGCAAATGTAAACGGGATTACATATTTGAATATGTTGAATGATGAAGTGGTTCGAGATATGCAGATGGTATTCAATTTTAATTTAATGGGGAACAATCTTTTCGGCAACAATGTTTGGTGGTTCCAAGATGGGGCTCCATGTCACCAGCGCCGGATAGTAACGCAGCGATTACGCGAACTTTTTGGAGATCAAGTTGTTGCTCTACATCACCCAATTGAATGGCCACCTCGTTCACCGGATATGACACCGTGTGACTTTTTTTTATGGGGCTACTAGAAAGAAAGAGTCTTTCGTACTCCTTCTCGAGATATTTTTGCTCTTCGTCATCGCACTGACGAGGAATTTCAGCAGCTGAAAAGAGTCCCTGCTCTTTTTCCACGAGCTGTCCAAAGAATGAAGACGAGAGCACAGCTGTGTCTGAATCGTTAAGGAGGACATTTAGAGGTCAATTTGCATAGTGCTTTTAATGTTTTTTTTTTTTTTAATTTGCTTTGCGTGACATTAAAATGTGTTTTATTTTATTCCGTAAGATTTGAAATTTAGTTTCTTGCATTGAGTTTCTAGGTAGCGTATTTACGTGTTTTATATTTTCTTGTAGAAAAATAACAATTTTATAAGCTTATGATAATGCTTACAAAGAGAAACATGCTGACTGAGATACTGCGACATAAAAAGTTCAATTAAGTAAATATAGAAGCTTTAAGTGAAAAAATGTCCTAAAAATAAACGTATTAGACACTTACATAGCGAGTATTTATCTTTTACACGAATAGATATTTGTGAGGAAAAGTTTTGCCAGTCAAGGTGTGCTTCTTGTCTAATCTCAGAACTTAACGAATGTGCAACGTGGGTCGCGCGCGATAAGGTCTGCAATCAGACTAATATGTCTTATGGAACGGCTATGCTTTTAGTTTTTTATAAACATGAAATACATTTGTTTGCGTAATATCAAGTCCTATAAAGAGAGAAAAATCTCCTTTCACTCGCCAATCGGGGTAGAGAAATGTTTTTCGAAAGGATATTGGGTGTAAAACCTCTTTGTATTATCTGTGTGGTCTATATTTATCTTCTAAACATCACGTAGCAGCTTATATTGCTTGAAAATGAATGAGATACGGTACTAGAAACTGAAAAACTCTGTGGTCACTCTGACCTATAACTCCTCTTTATAGTTTTGTCTGTGCTGTGTCTGTCTCCTCCAAGTTAAACGAGCCTCAAAAACAAGAAAAGGACGTCACGGTCAGGTGCGGATACAGAGGTGTAGCAAAATTTCAGGAGAAGAGTAATTGGTAGTTAAAAATTAATTATCTCTTACATATTAACAATTCATAATGACATTTTAACAACTTGTCACTCTCCTCCTGTAATTTTGCTACACCTCTGTATCCGCGCCTGACGGTCTTTGAAAGTCAGAGGAAAATGCGTCGAAGGCAAACGCTAAATTTTGAAAAAAATGTTAATATGTCTTAATTAAATGTATCATAATTATATATCATATATTATAATTCAATTACACACTGTGTGTGGTGTCTGTGTTTATGTGGGCAGGATTGCGAAGCCAAATCTGGTCCTATGAACCTGAAATTTTGTACAACTACTCCTTGGATGAATACCCCAGGGATTATTGATCATGTAAAACTCATAAAGTTGTTCAATAAAAAAATTGAATTTTGTACAATTACTCCTCGGATGAATACCTCAGGGATTTTTGATACATGTAAAACTCATAAAGTTGTTCAATGAAAAAATTGAATTTGAAGAAAAAACTTGAAAATGACTCAGAACAGTCAGCTAATACTCACAATTCAAGTGAAATTTTTTTAATTTTGTTAACCATTTGGATGCAAGAATTAATTTCATTTTGGAAGAAACATTTTCACAAGCTTATATGTCTTGCCCCACGTGGCTTATGAACAGGTAGAGTCGCGCTAACACTAGCTATTTTTAACTTAAAAAGCTATTTTTTTCAAGAAAAAGTGGGTCCAAGACTCTGAGAAATCAAAGGAAATACTGGTGCATTAGAGATGTCTTTTGAATCGTTCAAGAAGTCAGGCTATTTTTGAATTTTCTTCGCGTTGGACCCAACCATAGTGCGATGCTTCTAAATCAGTATACCTAATTGATCTGAAATTTTATCCCTAAGTTTTAGGTTTTTGGTGATGCTACTGCTAAATTTCGTGATACAGCATACACTCGATAAGTGAGATTCTCAAAGGACCAAAGAAATCTGTCCCACTTAACAAATGTTGCAGTTAACCGAAGCTCCTTCGAAGTAGGACTTTGAAATAATTGGGTGAAAAGTCCCACTTAACGAGAGATTTTACGAACTCGTAATCCACAAGCCATGTACAAAAACTATTTAGTAGCAAAACAATAGAGCAAAGTGGGTAATTTCTTGTTAATGTTAAACTTGAAATGATAAAATAGAAAGATTGAAGACACTCTTCAATTAAAAGTCGTTGAATTTTCATTTCACTAAAGTCAGTAGTGTGAAATTTTCTGTAAAGGCCCACTTAAGCGAAGTTTTCAGCTCACGGGACAAAGAAAAGTAGTTCTTCTAAGCGAAAGTCCCAGTTACCCGGGGTCCCACTTAACCGAAGTTATTTTTGCTGAAATTGGGTTGGGAAGTTCAGGGGACTGAGGAAATCCGTCCCAGCGAAAGTCCCACGTATCCCACACTGTATTTACTTGCTGATATCAAGGAAATTTACGCACTCCAAAGCTTCAAAATTCGCGGAGAAATCAGAGAGAAGTGGAAAAAATTCAAGGAAATGTTAGGAGAAAATTCAAGAAAAATTCGTCCTGACAGACTCCCTGAAAGATAGTGTAAATATTATCGTGGCTTGGTAGTGGCATATATAGAGGTAGGTCAGGTCACGCTTACAAGAGGAGAAAACAAAGCCATTAAAGCCATTAAAAAGTCATATTGTAATACGTTGACGTAAAAGAAAATTTACATTTAATGACTTTAACGCCTCTCCTCCTTCCTTGCATGACCTACCCTAGATAAGCTACTGCTTGGATCACGTTCATTTACGTTTGGCGACGTTTCGAGGGATCCTTCTCTCATCATCGGGCAAAATGGAATGATTTCAAACCACTATATATACTCATTCGAAGGATTAGCCAGTCACTATGAAAGATATCTGAATTTATTGTGTTTTATAAAGAGGCGGGGGTTAAGGAACGTAAAAGTAGCGTTTCCTTATTAAGGAACCTGAAACTTCATATACGGAGCATTAATTAAAACTTCGAGGCAAAATATGAATAAAGCTGTACAATATGTCATAGATATTTTTTTATTCTTTTTAAACTAGACGTTTTTGTTGTTGGCTATAAGTATATACCTAGCCAAGCACCAGCTCTACAGCTACAACTTTTCGTGACATGCAAGAAAAATAGTAGCTGAGTTCAACCTCATAGTCAAGATCCCGCTAAAGGTCGCTGATTGGCTAAAATTGCCTAACAATAAAAACGCTGATTCAGAACCATATTTGTTTACATGTTAATTATGTTATTATTATTTACGCTATCATATTTTTTTACATGTTAATTATGCAATAGTTTTGCAATAGTTATGTGGAAACAGCAAGAATTCAATTTCTTTTGCATATGTAATTTTTTAACTATAAAATAATTTGGAGGTTGAACTTGGAGGTTGAACTCAGCTACTATTTTTCTTGCATGCCACGAAAAGTTGTAGCTGTAGAGCTGGTGCTTGGCTAGCATATACCTGAAAGAAAAAAAGCGCAAAAAGAATTTAAAAAGTGCAGAAATAAAAAAAATTTAATCTTAAGCTTTTTTGAACCCATTGTGTTGAAAATTATGCACTTGTTTTATTGTCTTTTATTTTGGGTTGTTCTGATTTGTTTTTGGTTTCTTCCGTAGGCGTTACGACGTCAAGACGTCACGTCTTTAAGGCGGAGCGTCCGGTTAAGTTAGTAGCGAAACTGAATATCAGATTACATCACGTCTTGCTCTAGATGAAACCAAATCCCTAATCCTGCGGATTATCACCCGGAAGAGAAACCAGTAATCATTGTTCCCATTGTTCCCAGCAAATTGATATTGTTTTTTGAATTGATAAATTGGATTTTTTTTCTCGGTCTGAATAAACGATAAAGCAAGTTCTACTATGCAAAACAGTTGAATCTTATTTTTGAGAACTCAAATTCAGCAAAATGACAGGTTTGTGTTTGTTGAGGGGTAACTTATCCAAATATTTAGTGATGGTTTTTTTACTTTTCTGTGCTTTTTTTTATTTGTTTTTCGCGATTTTTAGATCTTTTCATGTATTGCTAGACTATCAGGGATTTTTTTGTCCCGTACTTTACCTCTCGTATTTTACCAAGATTTTATTAACCCTTAAAGCTCAGAATAAGTATATATACGTTAGATTTGATCAAAATACCTCTATGCCTGTAACTTCTGAATGCTTGAAAATCGCCCGATTAACCTACATATTTTCTGAAAGACCATAAAATAAGCTTTCTTCCCATACCAAAGTTAACTAGTTTCTCGCTTTGTAGTCTTCTCAAATTCAAGTTCAAAATGTAAGAAATGTTAAAAAATACGTGGAAGTTTTGACCATCTTCAAAAAATTGAGTGCGTTCTAAGGGTTAATATCTTCTGGTTAATTTGCTAAATTGAGACAAAATCTTAGATATTTTTGATTTTGTTCGGTTTTATTGAGAAGTAGCAATCTACATTTTGGTTTACGAGATTTTTCGATTTTGAAATTTTCCATGTGATTTGTTGATTATTTTCGCGGTGTTTTTAATTCTTTATTGTGATATTTTGATTACTTTTTGATATTTTCCCGTTAGATTTTTTTTGCAAATTTTAAGATTCTAATTTCGTGTTTTCTTCAGATCATATTGATGTCTTCTGGTTAATTTTCTGAATTGAGACAGAATGTTAGATATTTTTGATTTTATTCGATTTTTGTGGGGTAGTTATGATAAAAAAAGTGATAGCTCTACAATGAATGATTTACTCAGCCACGTACGTGTAAACACCTGGTCCTTCCGCCAGGCTGCAGGTATTTGGACATTGGGGGATGCCTTCCTGCTTCAGAAATTTTAGAGAAAATGCCACACTACGATAAATCCTTTTTCTTAAATTTTTTTTCTAAAAATGTATAAGCGGGGTCGGTAGAATAAATGGTTGGGGGAGGGAGAAGGTGCTTAAAATAGATAAGCGAGGTGGCTGGAATTTGCAAAACCTGTCGCACTCCTTCTAACGCTGAGAGCTGCCAACATTACCTGTTCTGTTCTGAGAGTTATAGTATAAAACTAATTTAACAGATACCGATTGTGTATCTCGCCTGCACACAGTAGCTACTGGATTATTGAGTCCAAAACTTGACACTGTTCCGTTCCCACATGGACTGGATAGCTCAGTTGTAGAGCAGTTTCATTGGTAATGCAAGTTCCACTCTCACTTCGGTAAGTTATAATCTCACTTAGTCGTCAGTTTTCCAAAACTAACGCTAGTTAATTTATAAATAAACGTTACATACATTTTATTATGTGGACGAGGACCATTAAAGATTTCCGTGGTGAAGTGCCTTGAATTTGTTTGAATAATCGAGACAAATATATCTAGATGAATTGCTATTTCAAACATTTTTTAAAGATTAAGTACAGAAAACTTTAATGGTCCTTGTCCACAAGATAAGCACACTCTTAGAAACCCTTACAACTTTAATGATGATAATGTTTGACATAAGTCTTTTGAGGATGATTTATGATAATGCAGCTGTTAACCTAGTTGGCAATAACACGAAAAAACGTCCGCAGAAAATTTTATTTTTATTGTAGTGACACCCCAACTTCGAGAGAGCAAATTGAGGGAGCCGCGCGAGCGATATAAAAAAGCGAAGTGAAGAGGCCCAGGAATCAAGGTTGATAATAGACGAATTTCCTGTCACTTTAATAGAAGAGAAATACTGCACTCCACCAGCGACGATGTTCTTGCCGACTGGAAAGATATTAAAAATTAAGAGGCTATCGTATGTAAATAATCATTCATTCATCCATTCATTCATTTATTCATTCACTTGTTAATTCGTCCATTGGTCCATTGGTCCATTCATTCATTCGTCCATTCGCTCATTCATTCATTCGTCCATTCGTCCATTCGTTCATTCGTTCACTCGTTTATCCCTCCATTCATCCATTCCTCCTTTGGTTCATTCGTTCATTCATTAATACAAACTTTACAATCAGGTAGTGCCAGTTGAAAATTACCTGTGAAAAATGCTATGATATGAGTTTTTATGGTCAATTAATCTACCTTAGAAATAGTTTATGATTGACCATAAAAACGTAAACCTTCATACTCATTCATTTAAATTGTCAATCAAAGATAAAGTATTGACTTAGTTTTATATTCCAACCCTCCTTAGACTCTTTAAAAAAAGCTACTGTTAGAAGGATTGCAAGTTTCGAAAAAAAAGAAAAAGTTCCACCCACCCCGTTTATTACAACTACTTCGTCTATTTTATTAAAGGAAAATTTCCACTCGTTTATTCTGGACACGAGAGAAGAAAGCTACAAAAATAAATCGACGAGAAATTTACAAACATCGCCGTAACTTTTTACGTCTTCCAGCTGGATTGACACAAATCAAAGAATTCTCTTTCTTAGAATCCTTCAAAGTGAAGTGAGCTGAGCTTCGAGACAATCTACTGCCACTTCAGTTGGTCATTTTTACAGCGATCATACTCCACCCGCTAGCAAAATCATTAAAAAACGTCTGTTCACGCAAATTGCGTGCTTCTTGAATAGAAATACACTCCTCCGCAGATGTTTTTTCATGATTTTGAGAGGTGAACAAGTAAATTATGGTTGGCTTGTTTAACAAGCCAAGTTGTAATGTTTAAAAATATTTTTCAACATTTCCTAGACGCATTACAAAATACCACTAATCGTAGAACTTAAATCAAACCATCAAATAAAAATTCAAATCGGGCTCTGAAATTACGGTACTCTTTAACTTGACGTTCCGCTGGCGCACCTTTCCCACACCTCACGTAGCCTGTACCATACTCTACATACTGTAGAACACGTATCCCACGACGACCTCGAAGTCCACCCACCAGCCCGGACTGTCCGCCGGACGCATACGTCGACCACCTCTAAGGATTCTCGAGGTCGCCGTGGGTACGACTACCACCTCTAGTGTCCCTAGAGTTCGTTGCCGTAACGAATCCACATGCTATGGCACCTCTCGAGAGTCAGCGTCACTCAATCCTTTGATGTGATGATGCCCTCTAACGATACTAGAAAAAATATTTTTATGCCGCGCTAGACTGGTTTTCGGCAAAAAACACTTCGAAACTAGCATGCTAGTCTAAGTCTATTGTATAAGGATTTTCGTTTAGACAAATTTGTTAGATATATTGACTTGAAGTATTGGATGAAAGACTATTTGGAATTGATTTGATTTTGGAGAGCAAACCGTTAACTGAGATGGGATTTATTTATTTGATCTTCTTACTACAATATCTACTCATTCAAAGTAGCGGTAAGTAATTGATGTTTTGTGAATACACACTTTTTATAAGAGCACAGTTTATAAGAAAATTAGCCTGAAATATGCAAAATGCTAGGAAAAAGCTGAAACTCCAGCCTGTAGTTTAAAATCAAAATAAGAGATGTTTCAAATCTTTTTCTAGTATCTTAGAAACATTGCAAAATAGAGAGGACAAATAACACATCTTAGGATGTCGTGCAGACATTATGAGGGCAGAGATCAAGGCATTTTTAGGAATTCGTAATCTAAAGATGATATTTTCAAGTAGCTTCATTAAATAAATTTTAATGTTGGCATCAATGTTTGCAGAAAAAATCTACGCATTATCCTCATGTATCCTGAAAAAACGGCACCCAAATTTTAGGCAACTATATCTTCCTATATTTATAGTTAGTGAATGCGATCTTTATTCCAGAAAGAGGAAAATATCATGCTCTTTTCAAATATATAATTTTTGATTTTACACACAAAAAAACATTTGGACCAATATTTCATTTCTTAGCATGAGACCTTTCAATTAAATCCATAATGATCAATTCAGAAAAACCGTCATGAAATAACGTGATTGAAGAGAACGCTTAATTTACATTTCTTCTTACGAGAACCTTTTCATGAATTGAGAAAATTCTAAACAAGACATTCTTTAATAAAACATCCAATTTTAGCTTGGTTTTAAAGCTGTTCAACGGTTATATTGAACTTTGCTTTCTTTATGAAAAACCCCATTTTTCTTTTGCAGCAAGAAGTTTTCCTGAACCTGAAGTTAATCAGCCGCCCCCTTGTCAAGCTAGAGTAGATGTTGGTTTTATACTAGACTCGTCTGGAAGTGTGAAAAATGACTATGGTAAAGAGAAAGACTTCATTAAAACTATAGCTTTCGAATTTGGTATCAGTCATGATGGTGGAAGGGCAGGTGTCGTGACTTTCAGTGACGCGTCTGTGCTTAGTATCAAACTGGATGACCACACTGACTTGTTAAATTTTCATGATGCTGTCGACAAGATTCCATTGATGGGTTTTAGGACAAGGATTGACTTGGCGTTGCGCATGGCACAAAAGAGCTTATTCACCATAGCAAACGGTGGTAGACCTGCAGTTGGCAAGCTTCTTTTTATTTTGACGGACGGCTCACAAACTAAAGAAGTCGGTGCAGAAGATCCTAGTGCTATTGCACAAGAAATTCGTAATTCGGGAATTAGGGTAATCGTTGTTAGTATCGGAAAAAACATCGATACAGCAGAATTGACTAACATGGCTGGAGATCCAAAGAATTTATTTTCAGCACGCTCTTTTGATGAATTAATCAATCCTGATTTTTTGAAAGAGGTCAACAAAGCTGGTTGTACGTTAGGTATTTTTGATGTATTATCTTTTCCTTGCGGGACTTATGTGTTTTCTGTTCAAAAATGTTTCAAAGCCTGTCCAATAGCATTAATTAAATCGCATTAAAATCTTATATATTTCAAAACTTATAAGGGATGTTATCTGAAATTTTACTACGCGCATTATTTTAATCATCTATAAGCAACTTTTATAAAGGGTAGTAATGGAATTCAAAAAGCTTATCTCGATTGAGATGAAATGTTGCGTGTTTGATGAATTGCACCATATTTTGCAAACCCAATAAAACTTCCCTATGATTTTTTTGCTCCATCAAACTCCCATCAAACTCCTACCTCGGTCAGCTACAAGACGCCAATAGAGATTTGACATATGTCATATAAAAATTTTTTTTAGCATATTCATCTTGAGTATATTTACTTGTCCAATGTTGGTCTAAAAGGCATGTTACACGTACCCGGCGTGAAATTCCAAACCGGATTAAAATTGTTATTAGGGGGTAGTTACACGTAAGATTTCACACCGGAGGGAATCTCACGCCGGTGTGAGTTCACTTCGGTTTCATCACACATTCCACATGTTGTTTACGCGTATCAGGTGAAATGAAATTTCACGCCGGTCTAATTTCACTTCGGTCAAAAAGACAGAAGTTAAACTTCACGCCGGAGTGAAAAATACGTATAACCCAAAATATTTGAGCATTTCCCGAAATGTACGGCAAAGTTAAAAGGAAATTTTCACGCCGGAGTGAAATTGTAACAGAAGTGAAGTGAAGTGAAACGTGCATGTAAACAGATGGAACCTGATGAAAAATTAGTCAGGATACCCACCCGTTCTTTCCTCATCCCCTGTTTACACAATCGAAAGAGAAAATATTTTTTCTTCCTAAGTGAAACGAGGGAAAGGAGAAAATATCATGGTATCCAGACTAGATGAAAATTTCAAACCGGTGCGAAATTTCACTCCGACATGAGTTTCACTTCGGATACGTGTAACATACTCCTAACATTCCATTTGTTTACATACACGTTTAAATTAATTTCACTTTGGTCATAATTTCACTCCGGTATGAAAATCTCTTTGTCAATTGGCTGTACACTTCGGGCAATGTTTAGTCTGGATACCATGATTATTTCCTATTTTCCTTTGTTTTACTTAGGATGAGGAAACAGGGGATGAGGAAATAACGGGTGTCCTGTCTAGGCAATGTTTTCCGTACGGCACTTTCCAGTTTTTCCCGTTTCGGGTTATTAATCCGATTTTATAACTGTAAAAAACCGACTAGCTTGCTAGTCTAACACCGATGTGAAATTCACTCCGGCGTGAAACCTTGAGTGTAACCACCCTTTAAAATATACCAGCAGCATAAGGCCATTTACATGAGTGTTTCAAATTGAAATTGTCAAGGGAAATTCCCCAATATTTCAACTCGTGGTATAACGCAGGTTGCATTCATGTCAACGTGGCCTAAGAATTTAAAAAACAGCATATGTGCCATTAATGCAATTGCTCTACGCAAAATTTCTATCCTTGCATTGATGATTTTCGTAGTAGCTAAGCGTAAACTCCGCATTTACGATTGACATGTCGAATTTTTCTTTAGAATTCTATTTTCCAATAGAAGATATTTTGTTTTGCTCACGTTTCAACGATTTGTCAATTTATAACCCTATTCACGGCAAGGTATTTGGGCTTTGAAAGGGTAGCTCTCAAACCTACGACTTCTCGCTTGCTGGGTGATTGACTTGTAAAAATGACTAAGGATGTATTTACGCCGAAACAAGGGCTCGATTTGGCGTATGCCTCTCCTCAATTAGGACGACCTTATAATTACTAAAAGTTAGCGGGTTGGATGGAGATTGGGCTCCGTCTGTACATCAATTCGATGACATTCCATTGGTTTGTAGGATTCTGGTCCAATTGAGCGTTGCCACCCTCTCGTCTACTACGAATTAGTATAATGACATCGGATCGATAGAGCAATCGCCCGGCAAGCGAAAATCGTAGGTTCAATCCTCACTAAGTCCATTACTATTGCTGTAGTTGGAAAGTCACGTTAGTGCAGGACCTGTTGATTCATTACAACATATGATCATGTATTGAGTAAAACAAACTATTATTTTTGAGCTCAGAATTAAAATGCTGAAAATGGATCGAAACGAAAGAATTTTAGACTGGGTAATTCATAACGACTATGATTTCAATCTCTCATTCCATATGATTATTAAGGAAAAGTTGATCAGGAGAAAAATTTCAAATTACCTTTTTCTTTCCAGCAACATCACCTCCTGAACCGATTTGTAAAGCTAAAGTAGATGTTGGTTTTCTACTTGACTCGTCTGGAAGTGTGAAGAACGAATATGGTAAAGAGAAAGACTTCATTAAAGCTTTGGCTGCAAATTTTGGAGTTAGTAAAGATGGTGGTAGGGCAAGTGTTGTCACATTTAGTCACAACGCCGAGCACAGTATCCAACTGAATGACCACTTTGACTTGTCAAGTTTTAGTGACGAAGTTGATAGAATACCATTGATGGACTATACTACTAGGATTGACAAGGCTTTGCGCTTGACAAAAAATAACATGTTTAATCTTCCAAACGGTGGCAGATCTACTTCCAGCAAGCTTCTATTTGTTTTGACGGACGGCTCACAAACTAAAGAAGACGATGCAGAAGATCCTGGTGATATTGCAGAAGAACTCCGTAAACAAGGAATTAGGGTAATTGTTGTTGCTATTGGAAAACATGTCGATCTACCAGAATTGATTAACATTGCCGGAGATCCAAAGAATTTATTTTCAGCAGCCTCTTTCGACGAATTGCTAAGTTATGACTTTTTGTTAAAAGTCAACAAAAAAGGTTGTGATGAAGGTAACTATGATGTAATTAATTTTTATTCTCAGGCCTCATCCCTGTTGGCGTCGTTTGACGAACGTCGAGCGATGTAAAAAGTACGAATTTCTTCTTTACCCAATGTGTTTCCGTTGCAGATAATCAATGCAATTTAATTAGACCTCAAAACAACTTTCTTATAAAGTGGAAAGCAGCTTCATAAAAAACCCTTCAGATTGTACAGCGTTGAGCAACTCCAAACGGCGAAATTGGCAATAATAAGTAGTTTCAATGTCAGTAACTGATAATACAAACAAACAATACACCCTTTTTTTTATAAGAAAACGTTTTTTTCAGCAAAGGCTCTTAGCCAATCACTTAAAATGAGGCTGAAATTTTCTTAACATTTACATATTTTGAGGCTGCAAAAATTTAGGCCAAGAATATACATATTCAAAAGATTTCTTGAAAATATCCTCTGTAGAGCGCAAAATCCCCATTGATACTTTGATCTTTGCCTAATCTAATTGATTACTGGTCTGAAAGACCTCCTAAGAAAACATTTGTTATCTTGATTTGAAGTTTCAGGCTGAAGATTTTTCTTAGCTTTTTGTTAGATTTTGGAAAAATTCAGGGTCATTTCTTTTAAGATGTTTTTAAAAAATAAAAAGGTATTGTTAATATGGGCACAGCGTGAAAACCTACTGAATACGGTCCGGTATGTTACCGTATATGGACTCAGGCCCGTGGCTACGGGGGGGGGTGTAACACCCCCCCCT
Organism: Darlingtonia californica; assembly: GCA_032270445.1. Taxonomy (NCBI): domain Eukaryota; kingdom Viridiplantae; phylum Streptophyta; class Magnoliopsida; order Ericales; family Sarraceniaceae; genus Darlingtonia; species Darlingtonia californica. The sequence goes on from JAUBWS010073510.1 coordinate 13,441, forward strand.
GGAAAAAAAATTTGTCGGCAAATCCTACTTATTCTGTACTTTGTCGGCAAATTTTTACGGGTCCACGT
>JAUBWS010073522.1:0-13507 GCA_032270445.1 Darlingtonia californica
AAAAGAGCTTTCTTTTTTCAAATTCAATTGATCATATATCGAAGATAGAAAACTTGCAATGCATTCTGGTCGATTGGTCTCCCCAAACAATAGAGTTGATTGCCGTTCCCAAAGGAGACATTACTCCTATAATACACTACATTGCACTACAATTCATTCTGAGTTGATTGGTCTCTCCAAACAATAGAATTGATTGCCGTTCCCAAAGGAGAAATTACTTTTATAATACACTTCAAGTCCCTTTGCAACCCCAATCGACCAGAATGCATTTCATTTTTTCCATCTCTGATGTGGCCAATTGAATTTGAAAAAAGAAAGCTCTTTTTGTTCTTTAATAAAATTGGCAGGTTTACTTTGCTCAATTCCCAATCAATCAGAGGTTACTTATAATTCAGATAAATACCCGGGGTTTCTTTTTCATTTTTTGTCAGCTTTCCAAAAATATATATATATATATATATATATATTGTTAAAAATTAAATTAAAGAAAATATCATATACATCATAGATGTTATAGATGTTTGAGATCTTTTTATTGTTATTTCTTGTTTTAATGATTAGAAATCTTTTATTTTTAACTACCCTTGTTAATTACCTATCACTTAACGATCGCGACGAGTCAACACGTTATATCTATAATTCAAAACAAGTTTTTTGGCGCAATTTCCGACTATTTCTATTTTTATACACAATTTTTTTTACTTGTACAGCGAGTCTCAGAAAAGTGTAGCCGATCTTAGAAAATCTAATTATCAACTGTATAGAAAGTTTTTAGTTTTTTTATATAGTTTGCCGTGTTTTGATGGATTCTCCTCATAATTTCTATAAAAAGGCTATATTGTTTGAGATACCCTGTAGATATTGAACACTCTTGTATTTTATGCACTGACGATTATTTTGTAATTGAAAAACAACTCGTATTTCAAACAAAACAATTCCATATTTCAGTTTTATGGACCGAAGTTGAGCCCAGCGTCGCGAGCGCGTAACTATAGGCATAATTAGGATACACTTGTTAAGTATTAAACATAGAAAGAAATACTAAACATTAAAGAAATATCTGAAATGCCGATTCAGCCTGTCACTTTTTTTTAAATGAATGAGTATATTTGTTATTCTTTATAGTGCCTTTATCAAATTTAAAGCCAAAAATTATCTTGTTTACTTATCAAAATCGTGAAAAAACGTCTGCGGAGGAGGTCATTTTTATTTAAGCGACGCGGAAATTGCATATCGCTTGAATAGAAATGCACTCCTCCACAGACGTTTTTAGTGCTTTTTTCAGGAGGTAAAAATAACCAAGCCCCTTTTTCCAAAAGACCGTCACATTTAGTGTTCTTACCATGGTCATGGAAGCTGCTGGTTTGTTTGGACTTCCTTGGTACAACGAAATGTTCAATAAACGAACATTTTCATTCTGAAAAAGAAAAATCAATTATCAGTTATCATGATTTTGTATCGTATGCTTGTATATTTGTATATTTGTTTGCTTGATTATTTCTATTATTTCCTAAATTATTCACTGAATTTATATACCCTAAGTTTTATCCAAACATGCTAAATTGCAGCATAGATAGCGGCTTCTTCGAACAAAAAGAAAAGACTCTTTTAAACACTTTTGTGAAGTTATCTGGTCAGCTATTGCCCCAAGGTTTTTTGCCCTCTATCGTTGAATGCAAAAATTGTCTTCAACGTCTGTTTCATTTATTATAAAAATTTTGTCCCTAAAAAAGAAGCCGATTTCTTAGATGTTTTATTACTTTACATTGTTACTTTGATATAAATAATTTTGTTTCGTGTCCTTCCATTACAAACAAAGGACAGCAAACCGCGACGCTTAGTTAAAAATTCAAATAGTGTTGTATAGATTATAAAATGTAAAACATTCTTACTTTTCCCAAAATTTTTACACAAGTATTCGAGAAGATATTAATCACTAAAACGAAAAAATGGGAATCATTAAGCTACCAACAATACCAAATGGAAATTTACCATTTTAAATATTTCGCGAGAACTAATTTTCGCTATTTCGCTAATTGGGAGCTTTTCTGAAAAAAATAATTTCTTTGTAATAAATGTACTTAACAGTTGAAAATTTACAGTTGCAAAACCAAAAAAAACTTATCTTTAAGCTCAATCAACACAATATTAGACATAATCGATAATGAAAATTTCAAAAGCATTTCTGTCTCCTTGATCGGTATCTTAGAGTCCTCATTTCTCTCATCCACATACCAATTTTCTGAACCTCGATAACTTTCGAAGATTTGGAAGAGGATTACATTTGAAAATATGGATTTCGCGAGAATTTAATTTTGCGAATCTCGAAAACTAAAAAAATCGCGAGAATCAAATTTTGCGATTTATCATACAGGGAGGCGAAGTATTTCGAAATTTCGCGAAAAGCGAAATTTTCTTTTCTTAAGGTATCCCATACGCTTCAGGATTCAGGAATTCTAACAGGGTTTTAATGCTATGGGGATTTCATATAAGGTTTAACATAGGATTGAATTCCAAAAGGTTGGTAGTCGAATATTGTAAATTTCCATAGTCACATTGACTAAAGAAGTACCGCAATATTATCAGATTTCCAAAATGGTACTAGAAACATCAACCCAGTGGTACAACAACTAGATATTGGTCTTTTGGAGGTCCAAGGTAACCGATGTGAACTATTTAGAAATGGAGCCAGTACTTCTACTGTTCTTTACTAGAAACATCAACCCAGTGGTACAACATCTAGATATTGGTCTATTGGAGGAACTATTTAGAAATGGTGCCATTTTTCTTTACCTTTAATACCCAACATGGTTGAATATAGCAAAAAATATCCACTTTCATCAAAAACTACAAAATGTAAAAAAATAAGATATGACAGCGTATGTCCATTAACAACATACTCTACCACCCAGACTAGTTAATCCGATAAAGATTTTCAGGTTTTTCGCCTTACACTTGGTCCATCAGCATTCATTAAAAGCCCTTAACACACAAACCGTAAATTAAGGGGCATGCGCAGTAGCACTGCTAATGGGAAGAATTATCATACTTTTTTGGGTGTCCACGCCTTTTTTGTAAAAAAGTTCCAGGACATTTCCAGGACAAAATAAAATAATTTTAGGACAACATAACTAAATCAAAACATAGATAAGAGAGTTGTAAGTGTATGTATATGAAGCATATAGGAAGCATTTAGAGTTTAGTCACTAAATTTTAGTGACACCGCGAGGGCCAACTATGGTTTATTCCAAGAGGGGCAATTTTGAAAATTCACAGCTCTAGATTGCCTAAAAAATTCCAGGACATTTCTGGAAAGTTCCAGGACAAATAGTGATTTCCAGGACAAAGCCCAGGACAGAAAAAAATTCCAGGACATTTCCAGGATTTCCAGGACACGTGGACACCCTGTCGAAACAGCAGAAACAAGAGTCAATTTTCTTTGCTACGTGTTATAGCCAATCAGTGTAAACTATCATAAAAGTACAGCATTCTGTTTCTTGGTACTATTTATATTTCTAATTACTGAATTTAAGACAGAAGTCAGTACACCATATATCAAGGGTAAAAAGCCCTGTTAAATAGGCTACTTCGAGACGAATTGGACGGTAGTATTCAAGTGTTGACATGGCAGTAATTGATTTCAATGTCATAAAGCATAATTGGAAAAAAGAGCAAGGATTGGTACTTAATCGTCCTACCTGGGTTAACTTTATCGAATGATTCAGTTTTTTCTAGTTCTCTTTCCAAGGCAAGTCTTCGTCCAAACTCCATGTTTGACAGAATTTGCTTCTCCTAAAAGAGATTTCAGAGGGGCATAAAATTTGTATTTTCCTGTATTTTCTACCTTAAAATAATTTATTTTCGCGAGTTGAAAAAGAATTTAGCGATTAATCATTAACCAATTATTTTCGCAAATCGATATATAGTAAAAGAGGAACATTTTCAGGAAAAAAAACAAGTCAACAAATACTTTTTGAACAACTGTTAGAAAAGAAAAAGAAGACTATTCTGATGAGAGAGGTTGAATTAAATTGCGAAAATTAATAATCTTAAGGTTTGAGAACAAAAAAATTCAAGGCCAAGTTCAAGAAAATGCCTATTGTAAGTAAAAATCTCTAAATCTTTCTTAAGTGATTACATTGCCAAAGAAATTAGATGAAAACACCGAAACATACCACACCCTGTTATTATACTCTAGTATACTTTACTTACTTGATGCATTGTCGTAAACGTCTTTAGATTTTCATCCAGAACTCTTGTTTTCTTACCAGTCAAAAATCGAAAAATACGAATCTAATATAAGGTGAATGAAAATATCTAAAAATCTATATACTATGAATTCATATTGGAAGTTGATGACCGTATGAAAGTTTTTCTATAGCCAATGTGGGTCCTGCATTCCTGGAAACACGTCAGGGCTTATGCAGCGGTGGCGCAGTGGTATAGTCAAGCGTGCTATTGTGCAAAAGGTCGCTGGTTCGATCCCTGCTCCTGTCATGTCGAGTTGCTGAAAATCAATCACCCTAATCTCTAGCTGGTCTGACTTAATGAAGACTGTTACTCGACCGATTCACTCGTCGGGACACAAATTCGATATGTCTGTCTGTCTGTGGACCCTCCTTGAAAAACCAATCAGCCGTCGAACGGGCCTGGGTTAAATATCAGTCTATATCTAGGGCACCATGCATTGGTTCTATTCGAGCTTGGGATTATGGTTTACGCGTCCAGCGCCTTAACCATTCCAAGTGGGCAAAATTGTGAAAAATCTCATTTGGAGATTAAGATTTTTACTAATTTTGCCTACTGGGCTCGGCGACTGCTCCATGAAATAAAATTCCACAAGGTAGAGAGAAAAGAGGTGGAATTCCACAGGGGTAATAGTGTCTAAAATTGGATATCCTCAACAGAGAGGCGGGGGGGGGGGGGGGGGGAAAAATATTTTACGGAAAAGCCCAGTATCCTACCTTTCTATCAGGCGACGCAGTAACAAATTGTTTACCGTCAGCAGAAAAATTCAATGACGTTGCATATGTTTTGTGCTAGAAGTAAAAGTAAAACGAACATAATATAGAATATGTAAGAAATTCAACACCTGAATTGGTATGACAAACCTAAGTCATAAGCCAGAATGATTTAAACTATGACATACCATCAATAGGGTACACTTTTTGCGGTCATGAATTAATGCTGAAGTTTTAACCGTTCTCTTTCAAGTTTAATTACTACTGGTATTAAAACAAACTTATCGGGCGCCTTAAGCACTAGGGTGTGTCTCCTTTAGTAATTTCAATTTGGATAACGTCTATTTATATTATTGAACATTGTCGATTATTATTATCTTAGATAATAGCATTCCAAAGGGAATATTTAGAACGTACTATTGTTATCATTATTATTATTGTTGCTATTATTATCATTATTATACGAGACACGGAATAAAAAAATTAAAACCATAAAAACACCTTTTGTTGCCATAGAAACGTGGGGGCCTTAGTAGATGTCCTGTTTATAATACCTATACTAGGGAAAACGAGGAAACATTTCGTAACCAATTATGCTAATGGGAAAGCGAAACTTGAATATGATGTGGTAAGATTACTGCTTCACTTACTGCGACAAATTCAAATAGGTCGGTGTCCGTTTTATATTCAAATTTCAAATTCTTTGGGAAGTGGAAATCTTTCTTCTGGCCACTCCAATATTCTAATATACCAGCCTTGTCACATGATACTGCCACATCATATACTTGATTATACTAGAAGAAGGGAAGTACACCGTAATTAACCCTTCAAGAAGCCACAAGGATCCGTGGCCGCATGGTTTGAGCGCTTAACCTGAGTAGATAGGATTAAAAGAAATCCTGAGTTCAGTAGTAAAACTTGGCAATCATTGGGTAATTTATTCGCATTCTATACGAAGTCTTTTCTTAGCGTCTGTAAAAAATATCAGAAGTTATGTTAAACGCAGCCATTATTTTATTTAATACCCCGTTTTTCACCATTTTTTGCAGGAATAGAATGATCGACTTTTCACTAAAATGACCATACAGTATATTCACAAATACTCATTGGAATTTGAAAATTAAAACACCGAAATTTAAGTCAGGCTTTCTGCTACCTGATGAAAAAAGAATTAAATAATTTCACGAGAACAATAATCTTCACAGGTGTTTAGATTAAGACCCAGTAAATCTGATATATGTGTGCATTTATATTATCATGACACATCTTGTATGCCTGGCTTAACTAAGCACAGTTTGACACGGACTACTCCAGTCATAAGTGTCTGATATGAGTAACGAGAGACAGATCAAGTTATGGTTGAGTTGACAGATCTGGTTAAACCAGATAATGTAGGATATGACATGATAATACAGACACCTATATTGATAATTATGTCAAATAAAAGTAAATGTGTGAAGTGACATCTGCGATTAAGTGAGCTTGAACCCATGACTAAAAGCATCTACCAACTGTGCTACAGTACCATGTCTGTACAAGGATTTGAAACCAGTTGGAAGCGTGATGGAAGTGGAGTACCCTTTTTACACTAATGCTAAGCAGTCATTCCAACTCTGACAGTTAATATGTGCAGAAATCCATCAACTATTAAATTTCTCAAATTTTGATCTTTCGAGCACAATAGATGTGAGGCTATATCCAGTTTGGTACGATGCGATTGTTAAGCGGCTCAAAACCTGCAGATCTGATGAGACTGAAACCTGGTGGCTGCTTATCAATGATATCATAACAACCTGGATATAGCTTTACATTGAAAGTATGGTCAAATTACTTAGTTACTAAAACTGAATAATTACCAAAAACACTATACCTTTATACAGGTGACAGGTTTTGTATGAAGTTTCAAAACATGAATTGGTTCGTTTGTTCCTCGACCGTCATAAATGTTGATAAAATTCTCTTCTTTCTCCGATCTACGCAAAGTTTGAAAAGGTTTCTGAAAGGACTGTCTACCAAATGAAAAAGTTTGGTTTTGGAAACAATTTAAGCTTATAATCCTGGATGGTGGTAGTGTATATTTAGAGATGATTGGGTTTCAAGGTTCAAGCATATTTGAGGCTAAGGTCACAATTCCACAGGCTTATAAAAACAGATGAAAGTGACGAAAACATTTTTTGCAACTGACTAAAACTTTCTCCCAACTTAATTGTCCAAGTTATGAGAAACTCTTTTTATTTTCATTTTTAAAAGTCGAATTTTCGTTGTAATTGTCTGACAAAATTAAGCCCGACATTTTTTTGTCCGATAAGGTAATAAGGTAATAAAGAGACAAGATGGTAGAACTTTCTCCTATATAGCAATTATAACGTTAGTTTTCCCCTAATAACTTAAAATAACTACTGTAATTAATGTCTTTTCTAAATAAGACAAGACACACTATAAAAACAATCATACATTGCAATAGCTGAGATTTCATCCCCTTTCCTGTAAACCCATTCACATCTGTATGGTTCAAAGGATAATTTCATCATGTTGATCATGTCTGGAAAAAGGAGGATATGCATAAAGGTAAGATTTATGTTTCAATGTTCATATTACTATGTAAATATTTTAAAGTGAGCAATGACAGAGTGTTTTAGCTTAGCTGGAAATAACACATGGCGATGTGGGAAAAGCGATTCATGATATGATTTTCATAATGCAATATTTAAAATCTTGAAAATGATGATGCCAAAAATTAATTTGTCTGACTTAATGTAACTATTGTCGTACTGGGAAAGACCTTTTCCAAGAAAAGATTAAACCTTAGGCTATTTTTTCATGAAACAACTTTCAAAAGTTAATTCGAATTCTGATACTTGAGGCACAGGACGCTTTAAACAGATTTCCAAGTTCAAATCCTATGAGCACCTTTCAGTAGTGAAATTTGCTGATCACCAATAATCCTGCATGATGACATTAGGTGTTTCATAGAAGGCAGGGTCCTAATTAACAGTTCATGAACTGAACTGAAAAGGTTATCCCAGTTATCCCAGGGAGGGGGGGGGGGGAGTGAAGTACTAACCCATAGCCCAGTAGGTTGGTCTTTTTAGTACCCTGGTATTTATTGGGTAGGTTTGGCCTTTTTGGGTGGGTAGGTGTATTTATATTTTGAAAGCAATAAGTACTCTTGTTTGGGCTATTGGTCAGTACCCTTAATACCCTAAATTTTTTCATAATTCCTGAAACATCTTGAAATTGTCTTACCAAAATTGATAACATCGAAAACTTTGACTGCCTTATCTGTACCAATACTTGCATAAAGTGTTCCATCAGAACTCGTTGTTACATCTTCTATAGCTCCTGTAAGTGACAAGGAAGAATTGACTTTATTAATAACGATCTTATTTTAGTGAATTGACAGATCATTTTCTTGGAACACACTTAATCTTAGGTTCAAAATAATTTGTTCATAACATCATAATTTGGATTAATAAATATATATTAATTTCGAATGGAAATATTTTGAATAAAGCTACATGGTAAATCTGAAATTCAATAGAGATAAAATCACTGATGATCAGGAGTTTTCATGTTTAATTTAAAAAACAAATTAGGAAAAAAACATGGTCAACAAACCTAGATGTGCCTTAAAGTGTTTGACAAACTCTATTTCTTCTTCCTTCTTCTTCCAAAATTTGACATGACCATCACAACTTGCAGTTATAACAAAGTCTGTCCTAATACAAAGTAACGTGTTAGATTTGTTTTCAAAAGTTTTCACTCATCCTGTTTGTATCGTAGTCGAGTGGACAATCAAACTGAAGTACCAAGTTTGACTCCCTTGTAAGGTTTACGGTAGTGAAGTTTGCCATTTACAGTTAATTCTGCATGGTACCCTGATGTCAAGGTAGACAGGATCCTCATTGATAACAGTTCAGGAGGAACAAAAGAGGCTATCCTAGATAAATAACCGCATCATATTCTTGTATAACTACTGTGCAAACATGTGCCGTTCCTCTTTTTTTTCTCACACAGTTCAAAACCAATGTCAGTAGACTCAGTGTAAAACAAAAAAAACTTGTTATTGATCTACTGGTATCTACTATACATACAATGACTTTGAAAAAGAAAAATTGAAAAAAGATTAAGTTATCTTACTTTGTACACTGTACGTGAGTGACAACATCACGGTGCATGAAACTCTTTTCATATGTATCAGCTGATGGTAGGTTTTTCAAATAGGTCTGCTCAAACTCCAATTCTGGAAAATATTATCATATTGTGAACCATTCATTAGTCATCATATAGAAAATGTACAGAAGGGCAGTAAGTGCCCAACAACCACCAATCTCAAAACATCAGGTGGGCAATTTTTCTCTTCTCAAAACTTTAGTGTGGAAAAGTTAAGGTGGACAATGCACTTAAAATGTCACAGTCATAAGCGTAATAATAGCTCTTCAAAGACATTCAATCCAATCATAAATATCGCTAAACTTTAACGGTCAAATTTTCACTTTCAAAGTGAGGATCATTGATAACCTTAATAAACCTTTAATGAAAGACCCCTGAGTGATTTTCCTGGCTAGAATTGGGGGGGCTTTTTTTGTTACATTAGTAAAGTAGTAGTCTGGACATCCTTAAACTTTAATAAGAACAATATTGATGTTTACTAATAGCTTGTGAAAGACACCCAGGTGCCTTTAAAACAATTTTAATTAGGCAAAGAAATCACTCATTAGCCAAACAAGATGACATATTCTGAAAACAAAAATTAGGACATTTCCAGGATGCTTCAGGACAGAAACCGTGATATTTTTATACAAAGGACTGTGGTAACAAAAAAGACCGTAATTTCAAAAAGTGAAATAAGTTATAGGACATCAGTTAAATTTTTTAGGAAAAAGCATCAGGATATTTCCAGGATAAGTCAAAGTCTAGGAGATTTCCAGCAGAAACAAAAACATTGACGATCACTTTTCAGAGCAACTATCATATAAACTATATATACTTTTCTTTTTCTTTACTGGTATGGGCATTGGTCCAATAACATCATCATCTTCTGCCTCATCTTTCTCCACTTCATCATGTTTCCGAATTTTTCCAATCGATGCCATTGATCTTTTATTATCTAAATCTTGCAAATTAAATCATGGCTGAAAAGATGTAGCTTTGGTTTGGCCAAGAAAAACACCTAGAGATATTTTGGCATGAAGGTTTTTTTTATTCTATTCAACTTTTTGAGAAAATTATTAGGGATCTGAAAAAACCAGGGGGTACCTATTCATGATACCAGGGTACCCACCAAAAATTTCTACCAAATGCAGAAGAGAGATTGTTAGTTCCTCTAATTCAAAGCATAGCAGATTTAACAAGTAAAGTTTTTGCAGGGTTTTCCCCTATTCAAGACAGAAACACTATTTCATATAAGCATTTGCCTTGGTTCAGTTTTGTTTAAGAAGAAAAGTGTTAATAAGAAGGAAAGATATTTTCTTATATATCATTTATCAAATTTTCAACAAGAAATAAGTAATCTATGAAAAACATACAGTTTACAAAAAAATATTAGTTGAAAAAATTGATTGAAGGTTCTTTCTATTAGTTAATGACTATTCAGAGAGGAGGCCACCACAACAGAAAAGGTTTCAAAAGAATTGACTAATTAAACAAGATAAAAGAAGTCTATGTAACAAACTACTAATTACCAAGTAAGATGCTAGTAACGTTTCTTCATATCAATTATCACTTCCTCGTTTAACATCAGTTTGAAACTTATATAAGCTATAGGTAACTGACATAAGTTTCAAACTCAGCTTACAAACTCTCTACATGTTGTTAAAATCACACTACTCGTAATGCCACAGTGGTCTAATGGTTAGCGAGCTTGACTCGTGATCATACGTTTGGTGGTTGAAATCCAACTCAGATCAATTTTTTTTATATTTAAGCAAGTTTAAAATAAATTCAAATATTTTATGTTGATTTAGGTTGAAGATGTAAAGCATCTCAAAAGCATATAAAACACCTAGGGTTACTTGTCACTTTCCTTTTTTTGGGACCGATCTCAGTATAAGCTTGCCGATAGTGCAACCAACTTAGCAACTTTGCAATCTTTAAAAGCTTATAGCTCTAAGATTATTCACGAGCTGCAAAGATAGGATAGGATACATAATGAAGCCTAAGCAGACAGACTGAGCGTGTGCGGTTTCATTAACAGTTAAACCCTCCCAAAACGTTGATAACGGTGAGGTTTTATTTTATTTATTTTTAGACATGACACTTTCAAGCTCTCTGCTAAATTTGAAAAAAAATGACCCACAAGTTGGATTTGAACCACCAAACATATGATCACGAGTCAAGCTCGCTAACCATTAGACCACCGTGGCGTTACGAGTAGTGTGATTTTAACAAAATGTAGAGAGTTGGTAAGCTGAGTTTGAAACTTATGTCAGTTACCTATAACTTATATAAGTTTCAAACTGATGTTAAACGAGGAAGTGATAATTGATATGACGAAACATTTAGTGTATATAAGTTGATAAGATGACATTTAGCGAATGGGGTAATCCAGGATACAGTAGCTGCAGATTTTTCCAATAAACAATGGACTGATAAACAGCTGAATTAATGACCAGTGACATAAGTTTCAGGATAATAGCTTAGATTGTAAATATCAAAGAGCTTGAAAGGGGTTAAGTTATTCAAGACTTGATAGATTGAAATAACATTGAGTAATTTTACAAGATTGGTGAGATTAAAAATCTTGAGCTGCGAAAAAAGTGGAGAGGAAGAAGAGAAGTGGCTTGAAAAAGTTAAAATTCTACAACACTGTTTTTGAAGTTAAAGATTATTAGAAGTGTTTAAATTAGTGTTTTAAGCCCAGACTAGACATAACACAGATGGGAATCATGTCCCAATCATAATGTCCAATTATTAGAAATGATGACATTAGCTTTCCTAAGGGGTTAATAATGGATCATTGAGAGTTTTCCAAGACAAGAGATTGTCAATGTGGATTCCAAGATATCTGACAGATATCTGACAGTGTTGATCAAAATTTGAAGTACATATCTATAGAATGCCTTTTAATAAGTGTAGGATTCTTGTGTTGGATTTATATTTTGTACGGTCTTTTTACGGTCTTTAAGGTCATTTCAACATTGCATTTTATTTTATTTTATAATTATAATATGATGCTATTTTGCAATTATATGATGGTATATTACAATTATGTGATGTTACATTTCATTGTTTGATGTCATTTTCATCTTTTATTTTAACAATGGAGAAGTGCAACCAGAAATGTCATCTTATCAGCTCTTTTTACGCTGGTTATAATTTATGGCGACGCTGTAAAAAGGGCCATTTAGGAATCATAATGGTAGAGTAAGCCGTCTGTAAATTTTCCTCTCTGGCACATTTAAAAGCAAAGCAATTTCCTTAATTTTAATCCCTTCTTCAATAAAATTAGATAAATTTTTTTCAGGTATATATTTTAAACTTGGGTGCACCAAAAATGTTATTGATATAAATGAGCCATAAACACTACAATTAACTTTTAGCTCCATCACTTTTTGTAAATTTGTAACATTGAGTTGTCTAAAATCTTCCCTAGACAACTTTGGGATTAAGTCAGGAGTAATAATTTCTCTTTAAAAAGCATAAGCCAAATCTGAATTCTGCCAAATCTGAAAGGTTGACATCTTTAAGATCTTTTTCATTGCATTCATTTTTATTTTTCCACAGCTGGATCTGCCATTATGTTTGTTATGATCTCTCCTAATCGACCCCTAGAACATAACGGTATTGTATTGTATATAATGCCAAACCTCACCATAAAATGACAACATTAACACCATGCCTTGTTAAGTTATCATCATATAATCGTAAAATAATATCATATAATGTTGAAATGACATCATACAGTATGATGTTGAAATGACATCATATAATGTTGAAATGACCTAATTGAAGTTCAACCCTACACCTAATAAGGCAGCTATCAGAATATTGTGGGATTAAAGGAAACTGGCCACACGTATTGATGGACACAATGCTGTGCTTATTGATATTATATGGTTTCTTCTATGTAGGAATGGTTTTCTGAGCTAATAATACAGATAAAGAATAATAATAGACAAACTTTTACCATATATAAAATTTAACTTGTAAGCTGCTTGAAGAGCAAAATATTTGAACAAAAGAAAAGCACAGCCAGACACACATCTTTGGGCATCTTATACTTTTAATGAATTAAATCCTGACACCCGCACGATTCGGGGTGTGTCCGGGCGTTGTGCAGGGTTCTATGTATAAGCTAAGGGACCATTCACAAAATGCACACAGGATAGATTATGTTCCCCTTCATGTGATACTGTTGTAAGTGAATCAATAATGTATATATATTAAAATTTCACAGATAAAAAATTTGAAAACTTGGTATATAGGCTAGAAATGTTTGCATTTTGGAAGGTTTTTGCTTGAAAGCTTCCGTAGATGGGGGCGCCTTACACATTGACGAGGCAACATTGACACACCACAACAAACAACATTTTCTGGTCTGCACT
>JAUBWS010073533.1:0-13507 GCA_032270445.1 Darlingtonia californica
AAAGAAGAAGACCAAAAGCACACACCAGAGTGTGGCAGATGTTTCGCCAAACTCGTTTTAGAAAACTAAAACATTTTGAACGTTCATTTTGAAGAAAATCAAGCTTTCTGTACATGTTACTGCATGTTACTCTACATGTTACTGCTATCTATTAGGAAAAAAGTATTGAATGCGACAAGTTACTCATGTTACTCTATAATAAAAAAAATATAGTACTGTGAGTATTTCTAAAACTTAGAAACTTTGGGCCTAGTAACAAACGCATTGTTGAAAAATAATTAAATTCTCGTCTTGTTATTTTCCAAAATACAGTATGTACAATTTCATTAATTTGATATTAAATACCTAGGATTAACCATAATTAGCTTGCCTTCCAAAATATGTACAATTTCACTAATTGATTGTTTAATTTCCTTGATTAGTTAATTACCTTACATTGCAAAACTTCCTTATCCCACCACAAGCTTTTTGTTTGTTGTTGACAATGGTATGAAAAGATGTTCTCTACAATCAGTGCCAAAATAAATCGGCAGTAAAGCAGAAATTTAGTAAAAAAACACTACCCCTGAGACATGAGAGCCCTTCCACCCCAAACTTCTATGTTTGCAAGAAGTAGAGGCAGGAAGACAACCATTGAAGCTTGGGGGAAAAAAAAAGTCTCTCCTTACTGCCAAATATTTCGGCACTGGTTGTAGTAACTCCTGAAAGAAAGTTTCTTAGTTTTCCTCGACCGCGTAATTTCAGTATTTAGTGCGGATAAATTTTCGCAGCAGAACGAATTTAAATAACTTTCATGGCTTAAACAACTTTCAAAGAAAAATGTCGAAGAAGTTAGTAAAAAACAATAAACTTGAGCTATTGATTACGGAACGCTACGGTTAAAAAATTCTGAGAGGATCAAACTTTCCACGGATGACCCATTTGATAAAAATTCGTGATGTGAGAAACTTTTGTAGAAAGGTTAAAAAATGCAAAACCGCGAGACTTTCTTCCAGAAATTTTCTTCCCCAAAACTAACAAAATAAAATTTGGTGGTTTTTTCAAGGACTTGCGGCCAAACGGGTAAATGTTGACACTTAGCACAGCGTGAAATTCTACCGAAATCGGTCCCGTATATTACCGAATATGTTTATTTAACTTTCCCTTTTTTTTGGTCATCCGTGAAATTTAATTCCAGTGAAATTTGAAATTGTGGACATTTATCCGCGAACTTTACTTTCTGCAAAAATTAGTTCCTTTATAAAATAAGTAAAGCTGGTTCTTCTACAGGAACATCTACAAACAATGTTCAACCTTAATCAAATGACAAGTATTTTTTATGTGATATAATAAAGGAATTTATTGCAATATATGATATTTAACTTATTAAGAAATTTAAACAATTAACTAATGAAATCATATCAAGAAATAAATTATAAGCTTAGGTCTAGGCTATTAAGGCAGGTGCTTCTACGGGGAAGTGTTCAACCACAATCAAAACAAAGACAACGTTTTTTGTGATATAATAAAGGAAGTTAGCTAGTCATTGCAATGTACGGAATTTAGCTAATTAACGAAATTAAACAATCAATTAATGAAATTGTACATATTTTGGAGCAAGTTAATTATGGGTAATCCTAGGTATTTAATAATTATATAATGGTGATCATTTAACGGGTATATAAACTAGCAAGACTACATCGGTCATCACTCAACCACTTCTTGGAGTAACTCAAAGAATAAAGCAGATTGCTACAACTATAGCAAATTCCTACAACAAGCAAACTACTGCAAAATGAAGTTCATCATTACACTCGCTTTTATCGCTGGTAAGTTATTTTATTAGTGAAATTTAACTCTATCAAATCAGCGGCCAGCTAAATACGTCTTCAAGGCTAGAGATACTTGTTAAACCCTTTTCTTAAAAGCAACGTCAGTTTTTACTTTAGTGTCACTTAATTTTGAGCACAATACTTGAAATATTGTCACAGTAGCACTCCTTAAACAATTATCTTTTTAAAATGCTTATCTTCACGAATTATTCTTTTGTTTTAAATTGCCAAGTTCATAAAAAGACGTTTTACTGTTGAGATTTGTTACAAACGGGAATCAAATCTCAAACGTTATTTTGCCTTGTTCGTCAAAAGTATGTTATCTAAAAGTAAAAGTCAAACATTTTAAGAGCCAGACGGTCTTATTCCAGTCGTGTAAAAACTGAATAACTCAACATAAAAATATTTCCTTTTTCAGTTTGTCAAGCTTTGACACCACCTCCGATTACTGGAACTACACCACCAGCAATACCATGTCCAAACAAACTTTGCAAAGGAAGATCTGATGGTAACTATGCTATTGGATACTATCCCAACTATTTTGTTCAATGTGTCGAAGGAATGGCTCACTGTCAAGCCTGCTGGCCTCTTCACTTGGTGTTCAAACAAAAATGCAACCAGTGTCTGTACAGAAAGGGCGACAAGTGCGTCACCACCCAACCATGGACTCCAGCCACTACTTTCGAATGCCCAGACAAATGCCCCCACCGTGGACCTTACTTCAGTGGCAACATTGCGGACCCAAATAACCCATACCAGTACGTGGCTTGCTGGAAAGGAGTCACTGTTGGATGTGTTGCTTGTCCAAGAGGATTGCAATTCAATGAAAAATGGAACGCATGTTTGTATGAAGGAAAATTCAAGACGCAACGCGCCGCCCAACAACAACCTAAAACTACTGCACCACCAAAGCATTATTAGATTTAAGGCTAATACTCTGTTTTGATCCATGTATTTATAGTAATTTGACAATCTTTTAATTTAGACGATGTTGACTTTCTATAAATCGACTTTCTATCATCCAAAAAGCTAGCTTTTCATAAATCTCCATAATTTGACCAACAGTGAATCTCACTTTCTCTAAGTAAACTTTCAACAATTCAAACATTATCGTATTTTTTCGAGTCAGCTATTTGTAAATTGACTAGCCACAAACTCACCATGGTGTTTACATTTTCTGCAAGCCTATGATTTTTCTATTATCTTATCTCTAGTCCTGTTTGATCTAAAATTCGAAACAATTTTTTTTATTGCAAGACAATGGCAAATCTTTAATCTCTATAACATTTCAACTTCCATTTATATTACGAAAACCGAAAATTATTATATGATTTATTATTATAAACTTTTAATTCAAAAGTCTTTTTACCAATATGTAATCTATATCTTAGTTCATTTATGTATTACTTAATTAAACTTCATATATTCTTCATTAAAGCAAATTTAAGTATAAAAAGCTGTCTTTTCTGTCTTTCTTCGTATAATCAAAATGTCCCGTTTCGAGAGAAATTTTGAAGAGGTATAAGTATTGATAAAAAATTGATGAAAGTCTTTACATTATTTATGGGCTTTTATTGGCTTTATAAATATAGGGACCATATTTTTCTGAAAAACCAATGCGCATACTTAGTTTAGCGGGTGGTCCAAAAAAAACATACCCAAATATATTTCTTAGTATTTTTAATTAGGACTCAATTGACGACACGATTTTGGCGGGTAAATCTTTGAAGAGCGATATCTCTTGATAATAAAAATATTTTCTTTAACTGTTTTCATTTTTGAATAGAAAAGGCAAAGGGCATTTACAGGTGGATCATAAGTTTTCTCTAAAACTTGTTTTCTAAAGAATTACAACGCCCCAAACTTGCTTTTTGTTTTCAGGCGCTTTTATGAAATTATGTAGTAATCTTAAATTTTAATGAAATACATATATTAGTTTTATATTTGTAAAGTATTTTGTGGGAGTTTTATGTAAAAAGAATTTATCAAAATTTATCGCGGTTTTGAATTTGCAATGGCGGGCGGATACAAGGGACTGGCGTTTCCAGTACCTCTAAATTCTCAAGCAAACTTATTTTGATGTGTAAAGTTTTTAAAGATTACTTTCCTTCATTTGATCAATCAATAAATTATATACAACAGTTGTTTAACTTCTGACTGTTAATTTTCTTTTTAGGGTGTTTCACCCGCCGTGTTGCCGTTTTCTCTACGCTTCTACGATTTAGTCAGATCCGCTTCCCGCGCAATTTTCCGCACGCTCTGTTAAGTTTGAAGATTTATTTACACGTGGCGTTTGTAGAAAATATAATGGTGTAAATAGAGTATACAGTACCTCGACTTAAAATGCATGTTCTGTATGAAGTTGGCTCTTGCATGAAGTTGGCTCTTGCATGAAGTTGGTCGCGCCGATGTCACTGGCCAAGTCACGGAAAGTTGTCCAACTTGCATTCATACAGCTATAGATCAATAATAAAAGATAAAAGATAATAGAAGATACTTCGAACAAAGTGGCCATTTTACGACAGGTGGCCAACTTACGACAAATGGCCAACTTACAGCGAACAATACAGTACTATCCCGGAGTTCCCAAGAGATTTTTTAGTACTTGTGAGCATTAGTGCTGCAAGCAAAAAGGAAAAAACGCAGTACTATCCCAGGTTTCCACAAATTTTCCATACAAATGTCATCAGGTTATTACAATCATGCGCACCAAGCTTCAAGAAAAAGACATACGCCAGCTCACCGCATTGATGAACAAGATGAGTTCTTCCAATGAAAATTAATTCACATTTAAAACAGAACATTGAATGATATGGCCAATGATTTTATGTTTTTTGGAAGTATTATTTCACTGCTTGCTAAATGTGATGTTCGTTTTAGGAGCGAATTAACAGAATTGTTGCTGTTATTTGTTGTTTATTGTTGTTATTAGCTGGTCGACTGAGACTAGAACTGTTTTAATTTTTATTTTAACTCGGTAATTATCAATCCTTAATGTGGCATCGCATGTTATGTTTCAATTTTTACACGTGAAGGTTATAAGCTGGATGCATGCTTCAGACTTTGGTGCCCATTCTGGAAATTGTGCACTACATAATCAAAACACTGAATACATTTTCCATGATGTTGAATTAAGATTGGCGCATTGGTATAAAGAGGATCCCAAAATCTTTATTTTGGCATTTAGCGTAACAAATTTTACACAAAGAGAACTGCTTCATTAATGATACTACCTCTATTTCTTTGTGGACGTACAATAACAAGTCATTTTCAAAAACTACAGCAAATAGATTACAGCTATAAACTTGTAACATATCTTGGTGACAGCACGAGAGCAGAATAGGCCTAAGTATACTACGCGGAAAAGATTTACAGGCAGGCCAGAAAGTTTTAAAATCAACATTCGGTATGGAAAAAAAATGGTTTTTTGGAGTGCATTTGATTTGGCAATGGCAAAAACTTTCTTTGATTTCTTGTGGATTTGCTTCAGTGAACAAATGACAATTCTGATTTATTTATTTTTCTCTAAAAAAAAGTTGAAAGAAAAAGTTAGCGAGCATTTCATTTGGTGACAAACAAAAAAGATTGAATTTGATGTTCACTTAATTTGGCAATATATTAGACCAAAATCGCCAAAATTTGTATGAATAGGTAATTTCGATGTTTAATTTAACTAAGTTTTTCAAAGGAAGTGTCACTTTTATTAGTATATTTTTCAAGTGATTCTCATTATTTTAATGCGTTTTTAGGCAATCTAGAGCTGTGAATTTTCAAAATTGCCCCCTCGAGCCAAACCATGGTTGGCCCTTGCAGTGTCACTAAAATTTAGCCGCATCCCCAAAATCAAAATGCTTCCTACGGCACTGTGTATAGACAGTGGATATATATATTTTTTTGAAAACTTTTCATCTCTCCATGATTACGCCACCAGAGTGTTTTAAAAGCCCAACCTTCACCTGAAACACGTCCACTTGGCTTTTTGAATGGCAACATGATGTATACATTGTACTTGATGACACTCATTTTCATATCTATGTAGTTTAATCCACCAGTTCAGTGTTTCTGATTTCTTATTAATATATACAAGTTTTTATAAGCATGTGGAATTATGAGCTGAGCCTATTACGCTCATCTTGAAATTCATATAATTATCTTTTACAAAAACACTGACACTCCCAAGGATTATATCCTTAAATTATTTCTAAAGCAAAGCCCTTTCATCTGGTTTATTCATTTATTCCAAGAACCTGTCAGATATTGAGTAAAAAACTCAGACTCAAACCCTTCATATGCTTATAGACCTTATACTTGTAAAAAATGTGTATATGATATTAAGCAAACATCTTCTACTATATGATTAAAAAGTTGTAGGACTTTCTACTCTCAAAACTTATTACCTGTGTCTAAGGAAAAATATTATAGCCACAACTTTGATTTTTGTCCTATTAACGATCCTATGATAAGATAACTTCTAAAAATGAAATGAAATTAAGTTATTTTAAGAATAATAATTAGCTTTAAATGCTAAGCATTTCAAATGTTGTGTTTAAATAGTTTTGTTTTGTTATGTACAGGTATATGAATATAATATTCGATATTTGAAAAGTAAATTTTTGTTTCTTCTTTATTCTATAGTTGTATGACGTGTATTATTTAGCTCTGTAAACGATTCTTGAAATTCGTCAACCCCCGGTGTACAATGTTTCATAAAAAGCCCAATTTATGACGTTAATGACGGGACATTTTGATTACACGAAGACTGGGAGAAAAGACAATTTTTTATTTTTTTTACTGAAATTTGCTTTAATGAAGAATATATGAAGTTTAATTAAGTAATACATAAATAAACTAAGATATAGAATACATATTGTTAAAAAGACTTTTGAATCGAAAAAGTCAAAATTATAAATCATATAATAATTTTCGGTTTTCATAATATTAATGGAAGTTGAAATGTTATAAAAATTAAAGATGTGCTATTGTCTTGCAATGAATAAAATTGTTTCGAATTTTAGATCAAACAGGAAAGACATAAGATAATAAAACAATTATAGACCTGCAGAAAACCTGTCTGAACTTCATGGTGAGTATGTGGTTGGTTGATTCACAAATAGTTGACTTAAAAAATTACAATAATTTCCGAATTATAGAAAATTGATTATGAGAATATGTGGTTTTATGATAACTTTGTGATTAATCAATATATGGAGGTATTCAGTTGACTGATTAAAAAGTTGATTTCTAGAAAGCCTGCTTCGAGTTGTGCCCAATCAAAATCTAGAGGTTGTGTCAAATTACATGGATCAAAATAGGGCATTAGCCTTAAATCTAATAATGCTTTGGAGGTGCAGTAGTTTTAGGTTGTTGTTGGGCAGCGCGTTCCGTCTTGAATTTTCCTTCATACAAACATGCGTTCCATTTTTCATTGAATTGCAATCCTCTTGGACAAGCAACACATCCAACAGTGACTCCTTTCCAGCAGGCCACGTACTGGTATGGATTATTTGGGTCCGCAATGTTGCCACTGAAGTAAGGTCCATGGTGAGGGCATTTGTCTGGGCATTCGAAGGTAGTGGCTGGAGTCCATGGTTGGGTGGTGACGCACTTATCGCGCTTGCTGTAGAGACACTGGTTGCATTTTTGTTTGAACACCAAGTGAAGAGGCCAGCAAGGTTGACAGTGAGCCATTCCTTCAACACATTGAACAAAATAGTTGGGATAGTATCCAATAGCATAGTTACCATCAGATCTTCCTTTGCAAAGTTTGTTTGGACATGGTATTGCTGGTGGTGTAGTTCCAGTAATCTGAGGTGGTGTCAAAGCTTGACAAACTGAAAAATGAAATATTTTTATGTTGAGTTATTTAGTCTCTACATTACTGGAAAGACGGTCTTGCTTTTAAAATATTTGACTTTTACCTATGGATAACATACTTTTGGATAAGCAAGGCGAGCGTCTAAGATTTGACTCCAAATTGTAACAAATCTCAGAAGTAAAACGTCTTTTTATAAACATGGTAATGGAAAACAAAAGAGCAATTTACCGAGATAATTATTTTAACAATATAATTGTTTAAGGAGTACTGCTGTGACAATATTTCAAGTATTGAGCTCGAAATTAAGCAGCACTAAAGCAAAAATTGACGTTGCATTCAAGAAAAGGATTTAACAAGCCAGCGCCTTAAAGACGTATTTAGCTGGCCGCCGATTGGAGAGATTGAAAATTCACTAATAAACTAACTTACCAGCGATAAAAGCGAGTGCAATGATGACCTTCATTTTGCAGTAGTTTGATTGTTGTAGGAATTTGCTTTATTCTTTGAGTTACTCCAAGAAGTTGAGTTGAGTGATGACCAATGCACGCCTGCAAGTTTTTATACCCGTTAATTAATTACCATTATATAATTATTAAATACTTAGGATTACCCATAATTAGCTTGCCCTCAAAACTATGTACAATTTCATTAATTGATTGTTTAATTTCCTTAATTAGTTAATTACCTTAAATTGCAAAAACTTCCTCATCCCACCAAAATTGTTTTGATTGTTGGTGACAGCTGTACGAAAGGTGTTCTATAAAAACACCTGAATGAAAGTAGCTTGGTTCATCGCGACCGTGGGAATAAATTTTCGCAGCAATTTATTAAAATTCACGAAATTAAGTACCTTTTATGGTTTTAACAAATTACAAGGAAAAATGTAAAAACTCATTAAAAACAATCAATTTGAGCTATTGATTACGGAGCCCTAAATGAAAATTTTTGCGAATGAGTATTTTAAAAGCATTTCCTGTAAAAAACTTTTTCAGAAAGGTTATAAAACTGTTTTTTGAAATAACTTTTTCCCCTTTTAAAAAACTAATGAAATGAAATTTGGTGGTATTTCCACGGACTTGCAGCCAAGCGGTTAAGAGTTAGCACTTAGCGCAGTTTGGAATTCTACCGAATACGGTCCCGTATATTACAGTATTTGGACTTATTTCTTTCATTTATGGTAATATACAGGACCTGCATTCGGACGTTTTGCACGCGGTGTTAGAGAACCCGATCTTGAACCTGCCTGAAGCCATTTTAAGTTTTATGAGGAGATACAGGACCTTCATCGATAACAATTATAAGGTGGAGACTACCATAAATAAGTACCAATTTCAAAAAAATGGATTTTAGAATCAAAAGTAGCCGAAAAATTTGAATGAAGAAACTGTATGTTATTATCTCTCTCTGTCAGAAAATTTTTTATCAATTTTAACAGGTGTAAAGGCTTTCTTGTAGACGAGACAGAGTCTTATTTATTAACATTTGAAGCACGGATAACGTATATATACGTTCAGATTTAACCAAAATACCTTTATGCCTTTTGAGGCCTGTAATTCCTGAATGGTTGAAAATTGTCCCGATAAACCTTCTGATAGCCATAAAATTCTTCCCATACCAAAGTTACCTAGTTTATCGATTCCTATTCTTCTCAAATTCAAGCTCAAAATTTGAGAAATGTTAAAATAATCCCTGGAAATTTTGACTATTTTCAAAAAGTTGAGTTCGTTCTAAGAGTTAAATGATTAAATCAATTTTACCAGTAAAAAAATGTGCTGTCAGCAAGAAAGACTTAAAAAAATATTCTTTGTCTAGAGATTGTTTTTATTATCATTTTGATTTTTAAATTCTCTTTTATCAATTTCAAATTCTTATTTTTTTTCATCTAATGTTGTGCCTCATTTTGTAATACCTGCTCTGCTTCGTAATAACATTTGCCTGATTTTCTGGTACTTCCCAGTTTGTAATAGTTGTCCCGCTTTGCAAGACTTGCTTCACTTTGTAATAATGATTGTCTCACTTTGTAAAACATTTCCAGATTTGCAATTACGTTTGGCTCACTTTATGATCTTCATCCCAATTTGTAATAATGTTTTCCCCTACTTGTAATAATGTTTGATTTATTCTCTATTTTCTACTCTTGATTTTGTCTCTCATTGTATTAAATTTTTTACAAAGTCTGGCAGGTTTACAAAGTGAGTCAGATTAAAAAGTCAGGCAGATATTAAAAAGTCAGACAGGTATGATTATTGGTGGGATTAAGTCTCATGATTGGTTTCATTCGCAAAATTGTTGCATTTCGTGGGGATGCAATTTTCGCGGTCTGGCCTATGAAAGGTTGCGAATTTCGCAGTTAAATCTGGTGGTAAAGTTTTCGCGGAAGTTACGATTTGAATATCCTAAATGATATTAAGTTTAAAACGTTTTCCGAGATTCACCTTTTTACGAAATAATAATTGCATCTAATTCTAACCCTTTGACTCTAACGGAATTTTTTGACCCACCCCCTGCTCTTCTGCAGGAAAGTCTCGAAATGTTAAGAACGTGTCATCTATTTGGCTCGATTATTCAAACTGATTTATAAGACATTAATACTGCAAGTAACAAATTTATATCTTAGTGTATTTCCATATGGAGAATTTTTTAACGGTTGATGTAATATTTGAGACAACAAAACTTTTGTGCTCCAATAAGGATTACCGAGGTGGGTCAAAAAATTATTTGTCTAGTTTTTATTATCATCTTTTGATTTTCCTTGTGAATTTTTTGACCAACCTTGGTAATCCTTTTAATTTTTCGTGTAAGTCATTATCATTAAAAAATCCGAAAATTTCGCGGCTGACTCACTTTTGTCATTTTTTTTCGCGGGGATTCAAAATATTGTGGTTGACTACTTCGAAACTTTTGCGATATGGACCAAAACCTCGAAATTCGTGAAACTTTATCCCAGCGAAAATTTATCTCAAACAGAGCCAGGTATTACAAAGTTAAGTTTGATAAAGACACCTGTTTGTTATATCACTTTGTTCCGTTATAAATTTTGCAATTAACCAACAGAATATGATGGACAAACTAATCATTTCCTTGTGGATGTTTATTTAATTATCATTAATAGATTAAATGTCCAATTTGCAATTTTCAATCTGGAAACTAACTTAATTAGTCCATTTATTTATAGAGGAATGCTAGGGAAATCTCTTGAAGGAAATTGTAGACTTATGCAATGAATAACTCGAATATTTGAAGCTTTATGTCATACGAGACTCGACTGGTGTCATAGATGTTATAAGGAGTGTAAAATGGTCTCAAATTTGGTGCACGAGAATTTTTAGGTTTTTCCTTGTGAATCACACAAAAAAGTCAAAAAATTACATCTAAAATCAAATAATCATTAAAGAATGATATCACAAGGAGAAATCTAAAAAGTCTCGTACACCGCCGCCTATAGCTTAGACTAGTGAACTAGTCGTTATTTTTACAAAGAAAAGACAAATACGGAAAAAAGGAATGCCACCGCAAAATAAAATCATTTTTTTTCCTGCATATTTTCCGTACAGCACTTTCCAGTTTTTCCCGTTTCGGGTTATTAATCCGATTTTATAATTGTAAAAAACCGACTAGCTCGCTAGTCTACCTATAGCCATAAATGCAAACCAGTTTTATAACATCAGTTTTCCCCTTAAAAATTCCATTTTCTTTTGCGTGATTGGAAGCCAGTATTACAACTTATAACTTATAGAAAACCGCAGTTTTTTAACTGCTGTGATATTTGTATGGACATCTGGATGAGCATAAATTTCGTATATTTCTTTAAAATCCTCTGAACAAATTTCATGATTTTCCGAAACTTCGACAAGCTTTT
This sequence comes from Darlingtonia californica, assembly GCA_032270445.1. Classification (NCBI taxonomy): domain Eukaryota; kingdom Viridiplantae; phylum Streptophyta; class Magnoliopsida; order Ericales; family Sarraceniaceae; genus Darlingtonia; species Darlingtonia californica. The sequence continues at coordinate 11,486 of JAUBWS010073533.1, forward strand.
ATTTGTTAAAATTATAAAAAAAATCCGAAGCACAATTTATTAACGTCAGCACTTTTTCATGCACGTTGCATCATGTGTACATGAAGGTGCCAAGGTATTATCCGCTTGAAATCAGTCAACACATATTTTAGTCACTGATGACTTATATCTTCGGCTTCTATAATTTTTGATCTAAGTTCATAACAATAGGGTACACTGAAAATGTAAAACTAGACAAGAACTTTCCAACGAGTCCAAAAGTCGCAATGTTGTGATATACATTCATTCAAAGTCGGAAAATTTTGAAATAAAAAAAACAACAACTAAAAATCGACAAATTCATTGGGGTGAAAGAAACAAATTGAAATTTCTTATGATAGTGATTTTTCATTTGTCTAACAAGCAGTTTGGCATGAGTTTAGGATTTTAAGGATTTAAAATCAGAAAAACACTGTTTAGGAGATGAATTGATACTATCAAAGAAGAAAAATCTCTTCCACTCGCCACTACTGAAATTACGCACGAGACTACATTACGTTGAGTGCAAAAACTTCCACAAACACAAACTTTCGCAAATTTCGTGAAATTGTATGCCGCGAAAAGTTTGCCACTAATTTAACACGTAGATGCTACGTTCCCTCCCTTCTGCTCCATCCAGTCATTCCATCAGGAATGGCAGGCTGACTGACTCATCAACAACCTTGTTTTCTCGACACTTTTAATCATCTTTCTGCTACATAAAATTAAATTACAGCAGTTTTTTTCTTCTATTAAAAATACATTGAGTAAATTTATAAGAAATTTTAATTCATGCTAAATTTAATATAAAATATCAGCAAATGAGTATTTTTCCCCTTACATACATTGAGAACATCTACAAGAATTTTAAAACTACTTTTAATACACTCCAAAGACACAATACGTCACAAAGTCACATGACAAGAAACTTTAATCATCTTTCCACTAAATAACACCAATTTCTATTATCCCCTTAATATACATCGAAGACAACTACGAGAATTTTGAAAATAAATATTCTAGCGATATAACACGTCAGTAAGTCACAATTTCGGTGAAAATGGTCAAAACTAAAGAAGTTTTTTTTTTCTTTCTATTAAACATTCCTTGACGTCATTGGCAAGAAAAATAATTCATCTTTCCACTAAATTACAATTTCAAATATCCCCTTACATACATCTAGGTCATCTACAAGAATTTTAAAAGCAATTATTCCAGCAGCAAAACACGTCACAAAACATCATATAGATGTCTGAATGACGTAGGAACGACATGTCGGCTTTGGTGTGCTGTGACTACACTTCAGCATGCTCCACATAGCGTTGGGCAATCCTTTTTATACATCGCTGAAAAACCTCCGGAACAATCGTTTTTCTTGACATATACACAGTAGTCTGCATCTGGCTTGCAAGTAGATTTTTTAAGCGGCTTAACGTTGTCTCTTAGCGAACGACCAGATAAGATGTTACCACGGGGGCTGTAGCGACACACTATATATGTCTTTCGACCATCAGTGGCTCCACCGCAACCCACTTTATTGGTGCTTGCCCATACCATCTAAAAAGAAATAGCTATTTCAAAAATTATTTCGTTAAGTTGACCGCAAATCTGGCCTTTTTCGGTCGAAGGATATAAAACTCAAAACAATCTCGTACACTTTGAAAAAAAATTACGAAACAATCAAAAATCACAAAAATAATTACGAAAAACGCCTGGCGTTTGTTTTGCTGACCAACGTGTTTGTGGAGATAAAATCATCTAAAAATGTTGGCCAACATTTTATTTCATTCAACATTTTGAGTTTTGGACGTCTTTTTAACATCCTTCAAACATTCAGATGTCTTTTTTGTTCCAATGAAGAAAGCATAACGTAAACAAACGAATGAGATTGTGTTACTGCCGGTCGTTTTTGTTTTGAAAGAATTTATGCCATAGGCAAGCTACGTCAGAACTAGTCTATCAAATATACCGCTCCGGGCATTTTGCCCTACTCCTGGTCTATAGGCTAACGTCCAAAACCCAGTA
>JAUBWS010073544.1:0-13506 GCA_032270445.1 Darlingtonia californica
CCCCCCCCCCACCCCCCCCCCCCCCCCCCCCCTAAATACGTCCTTGTAGTCAGCACCGATGTGTGCGTTTGACCCCCCCCCCCCCTTTTGAAACCAGGTGCCCTTTTTTAAACACTAAAAATTAAAATTATTATGTTCAAAGAAAAGTCTCTCGCTGTCAAAAAATTACATGGCCTTTTTATTATTAGATTCAACCCGCCCTGTGGTGACGGATCATACACTTGTCTTCAAAACGACGGTATGTGCGACCAGACCTTTATAGTCGATTCATGTGCAGGTGTTCGAAATCTGGAAAACCTACCCTAACAGTGCCTTTGTAGTAAATTTTTGTATTCCGGCTTTTCTGATTGATTTTGTAAATGCAACCTTTTCCTTTTTCCAGAATAGACCGACGTTAAAAAAAGACACTGCATTCATTGCAAGGCGAAAGGAAAGAAGCAATCGTTGTTGAAAACTGCCTAATAAAGATACAAATTGATTATTTGGTTTTAACTTTAAAATGTGCTCCACCGATTTACAAATATCTAAGACACTTTGAGACCGAGTCCGATTATTTAGAACAGCATGTTTTTAGAGGGTTTTATAGCAACTATGTATGCGTTGGCAAGCTGGTTGAATGACGTGTGCATATAGTTACTTATTCAAAAGATTATTAGAATTACTTGACGGTTGAGAGGATAGTTCCTTTATTAACTGGCATTAATAACACTCACAACAAAACAAAAGCTAACTGCAAGATAGGATAATTGGATAGTTATCTTTTAGTTTAGCCTGCCGCTCCCGACGGAATTCCATGGTTACGAAAATTAAATTGTTTACATTTAACACAAAGTTTAAAGTTCACCTCTTTCATTTCTATTGTTTCGATAGCAGTCACGTAATTGCTTTGTAATTATGCACATAAATTATTTTAGCTAGGTCAGCTTTACTAAGTTAAAAGTGAAAAATAAAATAATTTATCGAAAGTAGTTGTTTCTTGACATGTACAACCATGACTTGTTTTGATTGGCAGCCATTTTGAATTTAATTTGATTTTCACACATGGCTGCTGACACTGTAATGTCACATCAATGCAGGTGTGGCTTGGAATATTGTTATTTACTTGCTTGCAACTCTTAAGCAGAGCTGGCACGAGAGTAAAAATATCACATTTGTCGTAAGTCAGTTTAATAATTTTTTACGTACTTTGTGTTTTCATTTGCAGTGTTTTATAATCGTTTGACATCCTAGCTAATGCGCCTAATTTTTTTTATAGATTGTGTTTCCTCCTATTGTGCTTTTAGCTGAGGAGCTGTAGCCACGTTGCTTATAAGTTTAATCAATACAATACTAGCGTGTATTCTGGATTTATGTCTGCATGCGCACGTTTCATAAATTATCATTTGATTAAGTGGAAGGAAGAGTTGTGCTGCATACTGATAAAAAAACCATCATATACAGTTTTATAATTTTGATTTTACACTTTCATTGAAACCAAAACCAAGAATTGTTATTTCTAGGTAAACAGGAATTTGGAATTGAAATATTCTGCCGTTTCTATTTTTTATTGATAATTCAGGTGAAACTTGTACATGTGGATAGCTAGCCTTGCAAATAGACATACTTTTGGAGTTTAGCAATATAATCAGGAGAATGCTGTAATTTTCCATAATTTGCTTGCAGTAAAGTTGATATTATAGTAGGATGTATGATTCACTGCGTTGTTTAATTTATACAACTTTGTTTTCAGGACCACATAAAACTAAAATGGCGTCACCTGTAAATGCTGATCATGAAACTCAGAAAATAACTATTCAGAAGAAAACTGTTAAAATCACTCATGACCGTGATGACTTAGAATATCCAAAAGCTGTCAAAAAAGAAGGAAAATTTATTTTACCCTGGAAAACCGACAAAATAGCACCAGATGGTTGGAATAATTTCAAGTTCTTTTTTACCCCAGACTCCAGTAAAGTTCCAGGGGAGCAGGTAAGCTAAAAATTTAGTTCTTTAATTCCACATCTATTTTATTGAATGTTTCCACCTGCTCAAATAATACAATTCTGATTTTCATCCATTTTTATTATTGACTTACTTGTGATTCAAAATTAAGAAATTAATTTAAGGATTTAATGCTTCAAAATTGCCCTGAAAAGCCTAAGTGTTAGTTTTAATGCAGGTTATATGATAACAATAACTAGATGACCTTTCTATTTAGAAATTAAATGAAGAACCACTAATGCAAATGATGAATTCAGACCCTAACAGAATTGAAAATCCACCAGAAAATGGTATCAGAGTCACATGGTTAGGACATGCTAGTGTTTTATTCCAGCTTGATAATGTAAATGTTCTGGTTAATCCAAATTTCAACAATCGAGGTATCAAATATTATCATCCTGGTGATAACAAAAGATACAGGCAACCTGTTTATTCTGTCGATCAACTACCACGTATAGATGTAGTATTCATAACAAACACTCATTTTGACTATTTGGATTTATCATCAGTAAGAAAATTAAATGAAAAGTTTAGTGACATGTTATTGTGGTATGTGCCAATGGGAGCTGCAGACTGGATGGCAAAAGCTGGATGCGGAAATGTTGTCGAACTAGACTGGTGGAAAGAAGATGAAATAGAGTTCATTGATCAGACAAAGGTAATGGCGCTGATTTTCCCACCATAGTTTGAATACTCAAACATTGATACCTCAATAACTTCTTGGATGCTTGCTTTTTTACACAATTGTTGATATTTTATCTTGAGTTGATAAGTTGTCTGAAAGCTGGCAGGCTTCTATCAATTCTGACAGCTAAGTGCTGAATTATTTTTTTGTTGTGGGTGTCTTAATTGGATATCCCTCAACATTGTCCGTTGTGAGTGTCTTAATTAGATAACTCCTATTAAGGTTCCAGACAAAAAGGTTTCTATGGTGCACAATTAACAGCGTTTTATTCATAAACAACCTAAAAGAGATTCCATTGTTCTTTCAAATAAATGCTTGTCTTATTTTACAATAGTTGTCTTGGGATCCCAATTCAATGTCCTGTGTATTTCTCATGAAACTACTTGCCTAATAGCAAATTGATATTCTGAATTTCATTCTTCTTTCTTAGCTTGACGATACTGAAGAAGAAAACACAACTATTTTTAATGTTGCTTGCACACCATCACAAAGCTACCACGATAGAACCTTTGATGATGACAATGCTGTCTTATGGTGCAGTTGGGTCATAATGAGCCCAAGGTATAAGATCTTTGTCTCTGGGGCTACAGGATATTCTGAAGTTTTTAAATCAATTGGACGGAAATATGGACCCTTCCATATGGCTGCATTACCAATTGGTGGTTATGACCCTGACTGGAAGTTCGGTTATGGAAATTTAAGTCCAGAAGAAGCTGTCCAGGTTCACCAAGACGTTTTAGCAATGTGCTCACTAGCTTTATCATGGGGAACATTTACTATTGGAAACGAGGTATTCAAAGTTTTTTACGATTTACCATCTTGTTAACAATTTATTGAAAAGTTGTTTGACTGGTAACCACTGGACCTTTCGTTATTTTCTGAAGGGGTAAAACAGAGTCGTGCTTTCTGCATTGTCTTATTTTATTCGATCAACCTGTTGATAAGATGGGATATTGTCTTAAATCTATGTTGATTACACTTTAATGACATAAGTCTAAAGTCCAGGCATCTATTTTCAGTAATAACTTTGCAAAAAAATTATTCCATAAGAACTATTTAAGAGCTAGATGAATTTTTGTTTTGGTTGATTATTTTGGGTGTTGCTTTGTTTTTTAAGGAAACACTTCTAAGCAAACAATAATTTTGTCAGTTGATCTTGTTTTAACAAATGGGATTCGCTTCAGATAATAAAAACTTGAAAAGCAAGAAATGTAAACCACAGTTTTTAATCTCTTTCATTTCTACTAAAGGATCACGCCTTTTTATCCTCATATGATTCATATTTCATTTTTTGTGAAAGGCAAATAATATATCGCTTAAGGAATAGCAAATCAAATATTTGTCGACACCTCGGATACGGCGTACAATGACCTAGGCGATAAAAAATCAATATCGTTAACATGGAAAGAGGCCAGGTTTTTCTCTGCTTTTTTATCAAAACATTTTTTCGTTCAAGGTGTTTTAATAATTGATTTGTGATGAAGTGTTATTTTACAAATAATGGAAGTCTTGGAAGTTCCAGATAATAAAGCTTTTCATTGACATGCAACCTAAAATAAAAGCCATACCCGTAAATACCCTTAAAGTAAAGTTGAAAGCTGATCTCGGGTACAACATATAAATTAGTTGCCTTATTACACCTTTCTCGAATGTATCTTTTGCTCTCATGAAGTTTTCCTTAACGACGAAGTCCTAGATTTGTACTATCGTTTAATTGCCTTTAAGGGAATTATAGATAATTACCGCAACAGTTTTAACAATGTGTCATTATACTTTGTTGTCATTGAGCGCTGCAAAGAAACGAGGGGGCGGGGGCTGTCCAAAAACAAATTCGGGAAACGTCTATTGTTTAGTTTATTTATTTCCCAAGAAATGATTGAAGCTTTACTTTACACGTTACTGTTTGATGTTTTAGTATTACTTGGAACCGCCACAAAGGTTGAACGATGAACTCAGGAAGCAAGGTTTATCGGAGATGCAATTCTTCTTGTTGAAACATGGCGAGTCCCGATTGATCGAGATTAAAGAAGCTGATAAGGAAAATGCATGTGAAGATAAGGAAAACGAGAAAACTATTGGACTTGATGTGCCAGACATCGATGAAAGCGCTGGTTGCAACGGAGATGCTGACGCACATCAAGACGACGAACGCCAACCTGAAGAAGAAACTACACAAGAGGACTCTAACCTTCTAGATGATCTTGTTAACGAAGTCATGGGAGAAACTCCGGCAGAAGACAGCAAGGAGAAATCAGCTTCTGATTCAGATTAAAAGGAATGAACATTCCAAAACATTTACTGACTACAACCACTGCGTACTCACGTCGTAAACAAACACAATGAACGAGAGTGCAGAATTTCAGATTGAAAGGAACCCAATGACACTTGGATTGGCCTACTGAAATTATTTATCTTATGTGACTAGACACAAACATTCAAATGTCCAACATCCAGATATTTCTTTTTACTTGGTCATTTTTTTATACATATAAATGAGAATTAAAATATGATAGTATTTAGGGTGTTTTCTTTTTGATTACCAATGGGGTCTTGAGAGAAATAGTGAATTCAATGATATTTTTGTTTTTGTAAAATTTAATTTATGTTTTTGTAGCTAACTTATTATTTGGCCCATTTTGACACTCCACAAGCACTGTTGATCACTGAATCTTCAAAATGAAACGCTTACAATTTAAAGTTCCAAACTTTCGTTTTCTTTTTAACAATATACGTCCGATGTGCCAAATCTTTGGAATTATTTTTAGAGCAAAGTTTTTTAGTTTTGTAGGAAAATTGAATTGTCCTTTTTGGGATTTTCTTATTATTTTTGGCGTTATTATTCATGTGAGAAATAAAACGACGCAAAACTCAAGTTCTTTTTGTCAATCCTTTTCATTATTAACAACAGCAATTGTCAGAAGTTGTTGCATCTCCTTTTACGATTAAAGCGTTTAAGAGTTTTCGCTCTGAAGTTATGAAAACCGTGAAATAACTTAGACGGAAGTCTGAAAAGGCTGGAATATCTAATTCAGATCGTCAATAGTGTCACTTTATCATCACCGTAATAAACCATATCGGAGATAGAAAAAATGAAAGGCATTCTGGTCGATTAGGGTTGAAAAAGGATTTGAGGTGTATTATAAAAGTAATTTCTCCTTTGGGAACGGCAATCAACTTTATTGTTAGGGGAGGCCGATTGACCAGAATGCATTTCAATTTTTCTATCTCCGTTATGGTCTATTGGGAAATTTTATCTTGGAACCATGATTTTATGGGGGAAAGAAAAAGAATGTTTGGCCGGTGAAATACACTATGGTCTACTGATTAAGGTAAAACTATCTATCTCGATTGTAGTAAAGTTGTTGTTGGGAATGAGAGCAAGTCGAATTTTTACCTTCTCGCTACCCTTGTTTGCTTTTTTTTTGGTCCGGTTTTCCTACTTGAACGAACTTACTAGTTCAATGATAACCATTTGCATCTTGAATGTGTACGAAGACAATAGCTCCTCTGATTATAGCAATTCTGTTATATTACCGAAAGTATTGCGGTCTGTTACAGGGTAATAATCTTGTCAAAACCATTTGCATCTACATGCTAAAGAAAATACAATCCTTGTTTGGGTTTAGTTGTCTTTCATAGTCATTATTTTTCTTTTCTCTGAGTTGACGCTTACGAAAACAAACATTTTTTTGTTAATCCTAACATTCTCGCACGCAAACCTAGACTATTCCATAGTCTACGTTGAATAAACATTGACGCTCAAGCGAACGCGCGGCGGGAATTTCGCACGGCAGACTTATTTTTGCCCGCGCTTACGGCTTTCTTTTAAACGAACTTTAAAATTGTCTAACGCAAAGCTAGATTTCACATATAATTTGTCGTGGCTGGGATTTAGTTTAATATCTCTGATTGAGTCTGACAATAAAGGAAATTTCTAAGGTTCATTTTGGCTCCTTGTTTACTAACAAAAGCTGCTTTAAAAAATTTCCTAGATCTTAAGAAAATATGATTTTGACATGAAAAATGGCATGAGTGCTCACTTTGCTACACCTGGCCCTGTTTTCCTAGTAGCAGTTTACCAGCCTTATTAGAAACGGGTACAGAACAGACAGTGACGCCCTTGATCTCTGTTTGGAACCGTATACAACCTATTTGCCCCTTTCGGGCTATAGATCCAGTCTTCCACGCTTTATCGGAAACACATAGCATACATTTGGGGTCCAGGAGAATTATCTAGTCGGGGCTATTTTTTCTCTTCTCCTTTTTTTCAACGTGTGATCTAGGTAAGTTTCGAATTAGCTAATCTGAACACATATTCAAAAACCTCGCTATCAACATCCCGATTCGGCTGTAGATTTTGTTGATTAGGTTTAGTTAGGAGACCCAGCTATTTCTCTCACCCCCACTCTTGATAACTTTAAGACAAACGAAAAAAAATATAGAAATGAAGCAAACTATTTCTTTCAATTTTTCATCTTCGCTTGTCTAAAGTTATATAGTTTGGGTGGGAGAAATAGCTGGTATACCTAATCGGGGAGCCAGTTACTGGTTAGGTTACATAGCGGATACAGACTTTTCAAACCACCATGTGAAAATCCCGAACTTTCCTGATTTTCTGATCAAATTTCCCCGATTCTTCCCGAAATGTCTATAAAATTTTCCCGATTTTGGTAATTTTAGACTACTTAACTGTGTGAAATCACAACTTTCACATAATCTCTATCCGCCCCTGAAGTTTTTTAATACGTGTTCATCCAGCAGCTGACAAAATAATTCTTTGTAATCCAATACATAACACAATAATTGCTTTTATACCAACAATAATTGACCTTGTCAAATGGTGTGTCACGAAATGTCAAGCATTTATTGGAAAAAAATGGAAAGATTTTACTGGTGCAGTTACACAAAACTGTTTTAACAATTGACACAGTTGACAAATGATAAAAATTTATATACAGAATCATGATATCCTCAGCGTATATTTCAACTCTTTTCCATAGGAAATCTGACTCACCACAAGCACCTTAGGTGACATAAACCTCAACAGTTAATTTAAGACATGAAGGCATGTAGAAGAACTTGCTTTCTTTTTCAATCAGTCTGTTGAAACAGTATTTGTTTGCTTTAAAAAGTGATTTTTTTTCAATTTTGTCAATTTAAGAAAAAAAACATAATTGTGAAATGCAATTTTCGTTGACTCGCGAAAATTGATGATCTTTAATTATGAAATCAGAGCACCCCAGGTGGATGCAAATAGTTCAATTCACGTTTGAAAGGCGTGGCTTTTTCTAATTAGCCTGTACTAACAAGTATACAAGTGGGACTTTTCCATTCACTAATTCTCTGATTGTCATCTTAATTAGCGTGTAGTAGACAATTTATTCGTTAATTAGCAAGCAATAAAGTGATTATAACGACTACACCCTTATCTTGTGAGAAAAACAAAACACAAACGTGAACATCCACGCAATATGGGGTAGATCTACAAACATTGATGATAAAATCTCTATTCACAATTATCTATCCGACGAAAATGTAAAATCAAAAATATCAATTTTCTTTGATGCAATAGATCCAAATCTGGTTCCTTATGTTACCTTTCAACTACGGAATTATTTTCATGTTTGCATAATCTGCGGGTATTGTTTTTTTATTATCTTATTAAAAGAGTTTTCAATTCATTAACCATGCAAGTACCAATGTTGACTATAGTCCACATGCAATTATAAAACTTTTTATGGTCCTGGACCCCTTGGTAGGGACCTAGGAGCACCGTGAACCATGTATCAGGGAACAGTCCCTGGCTGGAAAATAGACTATGCCGGAACCGGCAAACTTAAACGCAGAAGAATATCTAGATACAAAATATGGATGTTGTGAAATACACTTTAATTTGAAAAGTTGCACCAGAGAAACTTTCTGGCGAAAGTTTATCTCGCAATTTTTTTCATTTTTTGCGAAAGTTTGGCCAACAAATAATCGATTTGTTTTGGTTTGGCGAAAGCTTTTCCAATTAAAGTATACTCTAAACGGAGCGAATTTTTTTATTCTATTGAATACGAATAGACAAGGAAACATTTGCAATAACTTTTCGATGTTTCAATTAAATAGAATTCTAAATGAGATTTCATTTATACAAAAACAAAACCCCTCCCACAAAACATGGATAAAAAAAACCACATTTCCATGACGAATGTTTTTTAATTAACCTTCCCAATTGATCGCATTTCTAGGACGGATTGGAGTCAAACAAAAACTGGGCAGCCAGGCTATCACTATCAAACGTCCAGGCTATTTGATCTCTTTTATCAGATTATCAATTTCTTCTTTCGTGAACATCTTGAAATGATCGGCTTCCGTAACAGTGGCCAACTATAAACACAAGAAAAACATAAACAAATTAGAGAACGAAAATACAGCGTATTTGTTCAGACTATCATGTTTCATTTGGTTTCCCTAAAGGCTATCGCGGTTCATTCTATGAAGTGACAAATTATTAAGTGTTGGACACTTCCGTTTAATCAACAATATCCATGTGCGAAGGATTAGGGTGAGCGCTCATGACCCTAAAACGTGTTTAATCAGCTCATAAAATCCTAATGTGATAAAACCCAGACGTGTAAACGTTCTTTTTAACGTAGGAACTGGTAGGAACTGCCCACAAGGTTTATCAAAATTTGTTTTTGCTACGAGATACGTATTTATATTTTGATATGATACCAAAGGTCAAATAGTTATGTCGAGTGCCCTTACCGCAATTTTCTGAGACAAAGAAAAGAAGTTTTGGAAAATAATCTGAGATAATCAAGTGACCATAGCAACTAGTGTCAAATCAAAATCAACGTTAATTCATGACGGACTAATTCCAAAACGGGTTCTTTTTGTTTTGTTTATGAGAGCTAAACCTACATCGTTGTCATGATGACATTAATGAGCTTATTATGGGCTTAAGATGATAAATGAGAGCAGGCATTATGAAGAATTAAAACAGCTAAGATGTAAAACAAAGCTGGATGCGGTTTCGTTGTTAATAGTGGTTTGTTATGACAATGTAAAAACAGACGTCAATCAACCTTTCGGAAAATTAGTTAGATGCAGAATTTACCTCGTTTTCAATTAATATCGTCATAACAACAAGTCATAAGGAAACTATTAAGCGAAAGGGAACGAAGCGAGACGCAAATTGCAAAATACGTCAATAGCTACCCCAAATACGCACAAGACGTCTTTTAAATTTTTTTTTCCAAAACCCGCGTGGCCTTATAAGCAGGCGCATAACAGACAGGGGTGAGGAGTTTGGTTCTTACTACTTTAATCGGAGAAACTTTCGCGAATTTTGGCCTTTTTCGCGAAAGTTTATCTCGCGAAAAATTCTAAATAGTTCATTCGCGAAAGTTTATCTCGCGAAATTTTGCTAATTTTTCAATTCGCAAAAGTTTATCCAGTTAATTCCGATATGTAGGTTTGAACATGTTTGAAAATAAACTTTAGTCAATTTTTCTGTATCTTAAACCCCTTGTTTCCTATAAAATATCTAAAAGAATTTCAAAAATTTCTTTATTCGCGAAAGTTTATATCGCAAAATATTATCAATATCTTCATTCGTGAAAGTTTATCTCGCGAAATTTTTTACATTCCTCAATTCGCGAAAGTTTATCCAAAAAATTTCGCGAGTCTGTCACCTTGCGAAAGTTTCTCTCGCGAAAATTTCTCCGATTAAAGTAAAGGGTTCCTGGCATTTACATTTCTCAACACTCTTGCACCCACATCGTTTTCATATAAAATTGCAAATGAAAGATGTTAGTAGTGTTATTCAGCAAGCAAATAACGATAAAAAAATCAACGTCTTATTATTTAGGGCCCCCAACTAGGATGTACTTAATTTAACCGCACTGAAGCCCCCCCCATCTAAAATTTCTCATAAGGACCCGAATTACTTATGTTATACGCCTGATCAACCATCATCATTAGTTGAAATCTTATCTTCGAAAAAAAGGTGTGTCAGTTTAGATTTATCAAGTGGAACAATAATAAAAAACTAGAAACATGATGTTCACATGATAACAATAATGTCAACACACACGTCCTTAAGAGAAGGCGGTGTGAGAGACATATAGCATTTCCAATTTTTTTCTCTAACCTCAAATCTCTCTTATCTCTTAGCTGATTTTAATGACCCTACACAAAATGCAAGTTTGGTCCAAAGTAGTAGACAAAATGGATGATGTCAAGTGAAGTTGTCCTTTTTACATTCGTAAGAATTCTTTATTCTCGAATATTAAACTCTTAACTTTGTCATAAAATCTACACTCGGAAGAGTTGATTGTGGGTTAAAAAGGCAAATATGTCTTCATTTATAATCCTTCTAAGATCTTCAGAAATCCGATCATATTCATTCATAAATTTTCCTTGTAACAAATAAATAACACAGCATGGTGGATTCATCAAATGTAATCTTTTTCTCGTGTTACTTAAACACACTTTTTCGCAAGCAACCTTGTTGCTGAGTTTCAAGGCGTCAAAATATGCTAAGAATTATGCAAAGTGCCTGCTAAGAACCCTGAGGGACTTAAAATTCATAAGCAACAATTTCTTTTAAATGTAAGCTTTCCTGCTTCCTCTCAAAACATTAAAAATTAAAAAATTGCAACCGGAATAGCGGCTTTTTTGAAAAAAAGAAAAGACTCTTTTGTTAAATATTTTTGTTAAGTTATCTGTGTCAGCGTATTAACAGCACTGATTCTACTTATGCACGTTCCTTTCCTTTAAGACTATAGAAAAAATGCAAAAAGAACATACGAATATTGTACATTGTGTTACACGGACATGACTTTTACTTAATCTACAAAAAAGAGATGAAATCTCCAAATAACTCGATATAGCTAAGAAAATTTTGTTTACGGTCTTGGATCTCTGAGTAGAGACCTAGGAGCAGGCCAGACATTGTCCTCTACCTAAGCCGTCGAACGGGTCTTGGTTAGTGAGGCTATCCACAATAAATATTTAGTCTCTATCTATCTATCTCTATCTCTACAAGACAATACCACGTAAATTTTGAACATGCCATAGACTCGCTCCCACTTCAAAAACAGAAGTGCAAAGTTTTCAAGTGTTATGCAGTATTCTCAAGACAAGTGATGCAAAAAAAACATGCAGTTTCGTTTGTTTATACAGCTTATCCAAAAAAATGTGATATAACGAGATCGACAGGTATTAGATATGAATTGGTTAAATGACGCAAAACCATGGCATAAAAAACAAGACTCTAACAAACACTCTTCTTGAGGCTTCCATACGTGTAATAAAATCCGGGGTCAAAATAAAAAGATACAGCATTTCGTAGGCAGTTGGAAAGGTGAAAAGAATGGAGGCCTTTACAAATGCAATTTTGTCCCCTGGGCCCTTCTTTAGATTTTTGATACATTAGAAGTTTCACAAGCTTTCATCACACTGAATCCTACGATTAAGAAGAGGAAAGAAAGCGAGCTAAACGTTTTTATAGAAGGAACTGTCTGTAGGAAAAACATGACTCTTTGAATTGAAAAAAATAAGAAACATTCAAAGAAACAAAAATTCCATAAAAAACGACGCTAAATCAGCAAAAGAATACAAACTCTGTGTATCAACATTGTTATGAAGAGACACTGTTTATTTATGTTCGTAGTGGCAAAAAGGTGTGTTTGCTTTTGATATTCGAGTTACAAATAGAAAACAAGAAGCCTTGCGGCTTTGAGGTCATCGCGTCAACGTTAAAACATCACTTTCTGTGCATCATGGTATCCAGACAATTTTTAGTTGTGGTATCCAATTTATTTTTGTGGTATCTGATTTTTGCAATGAACGGCGCTGCTGCGCTAAAAGAGGGCGCCGTGCTAATAAATTGTCACCTGCTAGCGCGATGACCAATAAACTTATCAAATTTCGCTTCCAACATACCATAAACGCAGTAGACAAATTTTCTACACGCGAAATATAGATTTTACCAAAATTGTCCCAATTAGTCCCAAATTAGCGTAATTTAGGTCAAAAACCTCTCAAACTCGCGAAAATAAATACACGCGAAAATTGGTACTCTTAAGGTAATAACTAGAGAAACAGTTACAAAACTGAAAACCACGTATCAATTTAAGTGCAATACCGAATTAAGTTTACCTCAAATACCCAATCAATGAAAAATTCTTCGGGGAGAATTTTCACCACCCTACAAATGTCTTAAACTACTTCTTATATGTCAACAAAAATTTCGTCCACTAGCAAAATTATTCCTCACTTTTCTCAGACGCAAGTTCATTTTCCATTTGAAACTTTTGGGGAACGAACAAGTTTTACTGACGTGTACATAATCCAATATACAAGTTCAATCATAATGATAATAATGACAATGAGGTCAAATTTTTATTATCTTTAGATTTGAATCTCCTTAAAATCTTCACAGTTGATACATACTGACACCAACAAATAATAGATTAAGTCAATCATGTAATCTAAATCTGTCTATAAAAGACCTTTAGTAACTGCATTTATGCATTTTTCTCAGGGTATATAGTTCCCCCGTGTTGAAAAATGACGACTCGTTGGAAAAGCAATTAACAGTGGAATAAGCGTAAACAAAAACACAAAAGAGAATTCAGAAGAAGATGAAACTGAATATGAAAAATATCAACTTTTTCTATCTATAGGAGGGATAAGCTTAGAAAAATCTTTAAGCTTAGCTACAATCCGTGCCAAAATTTATTGGCAGTAAAGCAGAAATTTAGTAAAAAGACACTACCCCTGAGATATGAGACCCCTTCCCCCAAGCTTCAATGGTTGTGTCTTGTGTTTGCAAGGCGTAGAGGCAG
>JAUBWS010073555.1:0-13504 GCA_032270445.1 Darlingtonia californica
ATGTAAGAGATAATTAATTTTTAACTACCAATTACTCTTCTCCTGAAATTTTGCTACACCTCTGTATCCGCGCCTGCATTGCAATACTACTTTTTGTGTTATGAAAAAAAAATTCGGCTGTGGGCAAAAAAACTTGTATTTGAACCACTGATAGACTTGAAGATATATTTATATTTGAAAATCGTAAAGAAGTATTACCAAACATTCTTCTCTATTTATGTCATTGATTTTCTTAATAATTATGAAAACCTTTACCTCCAAAAATGGCATTTTCTTCGAGTTTTTTAAAATAGGAGATTTCAATAAGAAGACAATATATAAGATAAATTTTGCAATGGATCACGAGATCTACACAAAAAATGAATATACACGCTTTTTTATATAAGAATGGTGTTTTTTCGTTTCATGATGGATACTCTTAACTTTTTAGTCGAAATCACCCTACTATATTCTTAAGTAGATTAAGGCTATACCTAACTTTTCGTATCCAGGAACAAAAAAATAAAACTCAAAAGGCAAAAAAGGGGTAAAACAATTAACTTTAAGATTTTTAGGTAACACAAAGCCCAAGACATTATGTTCGTAAATGGAATGTATATATAGTAGACTAAAGTAGTAGATATTATGTGTATCAAAATAAATATGTTTTGAACTTTAGAGATCTGAACATGGCAATATTCTTAACACATTCTTAACTTTTTGGACAATTTCATCTTGAACACTCTTATAAAGCGTATTTTTATTAAAAAAAAGCGTGTATGATAAAGAAAATACTCAGACACTTATCGTATTATTTACTTATTCAACTAAGTATATTCTTAATTCATACAAATAAGTTGATTTTAACCCTGAGAAAAATTATTCTTATAAAAAAACATGTACGTCATAAGCAAGCCAGATTAACAAGCATGTGACAAAGACATCACAAAATCATTAATACAAGGTGTTCAGGGTCTACAATTATTTTTTTTTTATAAGAACGTCTCTCTTTCAGCCTCAGGCTTTCCTATTGATGTTTTTATGAGAAATTCAAATAAAAGACTTAGATACCTAATTATCAAAATTGAATTAATTGGTCTATTTTCTTTGCGTTTTGAGGTAATGAATTCGTCAAATGTCATTAAAAAACCATATATATGTTTTGTTTTTTTAAATTCATAAGCTTTTTGGATGAAATCGTCAGTGTTTTAAAAGTATACAAGTGAGAAAAAGTTATACGATTATCTAATTATAATTTTTCTCTTTGCTTTTATCAGTCTTCTTTCAAAAGGAAAATAACAAACGAAAAATTTTATCAATTATCATTTTTGACATTTTTTTCTTTCTGAAGAATTGAACTCAGTCTGGTACATTTTTAAGATGTTCTTGATTTTAGCCAACTCTCAGCCTAGATGTTCTTATAAGCGAGGTTCTTATAAAAAAACGTGTATAAGTTAGCCTTGATTAAGTTAACACACTTGCAATGTTTGTCAGATGCTTTCGTATTTCAGATTTAGCACGGCTTTGATTGTGGATGTGGCATGTTTTCAATTGTCCTGGTCACATGCTTTCAAATATATGTATAAATATAATGCCACATGCTTACAAAAATTCGCATTCGCATGTCAATGTATCATGATTTTGATATACCCATTACAACCCACTACACACATGCTTTTGTATCATCCTCATCCTGTTTTTGAATATCCACGTCCCAACATGTTTTTCAATTTTCCATGTCATATACTTTAATTTCACTATTTGTTTATCAACATTCATATCCAAAACTTCAATTATAGGGTTGGTGATACCCGTCTCGTTCCCGAGATTGAGTTTATCGGTCGCAGGGAAGAAGACGGGATCCCATCTAGCGCAAGTGCCGCAGAATTTTTTCTTTCCCAGAAACAAACGATGTTTCCAAAACATTTGCTACGCAAAATCTAGAAAAGAAAGATTATATTTAGCTGAAGATCTGATGGGAGCGCAGTATTGTGAACAAATACATTTTCCAAAAGACTTCATCATTTTTCACATCTGTCATGTCAATCATCACAAGGAGGAAAAATAGTCTTTCCTATTTTTCGAAAAGGAGTATTACAATAGCAGTTCTAAAACAAAATGTCATTATGTTTCGTTTTCATACAACGCAGCATGATTTCGACGTGAAGTTGTAAAAAAAAGCAAACTTCCTGAAAGGTCTTTTCAAAGGTCATTCTACAAACGTTTTTAATAGTATAATGGTGAGGGGGGTTTTTCAAGACAGCAGGTTTCTTTTATATGACTGCAATGCCGCTGACAACGAACACTATTTTGATTTGTTCAAAGGATTAAAACTAAACTCAATAGCTTTTACTGAAAATATGATTTCTATAATGAGTTGAAACGTAATTAGGTTGATTGATTAAGTATTTGTTGAGCAAAAAAGGAATTTAATGTTGAACTAAATGCCATTTTATCTTTCTCAATTCCACATTAAAAAAACCCAAGGCAGCCATATTCAATCATCATGAGCTTATTCTTAATCCGCCTTTTCAATGGATTCCTACTAATAAACTAAATTAAGAATCCCTAAAACAAAAGCTTATTGAAAGAGGTATTTTACTGATGACATGTTTTTCATTTTAGCATGATCGCACATTCTCAACCATGGAGCTTTTTATTAACCTTTTGCAGAAATTTAGAGGGATGTGATATGACTTATAGACTCGGAGAAGAGTGACAGCGTGGGGATTTTTTAATTACCTTCATTAAATCATTAACTAAAGTTTTGCCTCTGTCAACAATTTGCACAAAAAGCATCACAACGATTGATATTTGAGAAGGAATAAAAGCAGAAAACAGTTTACTGCTGATCGTTAATCTACTGGTATGTCGGAAAACAACATTCCTACTGAACATGACGACTATATTGACTTGTTGGAAAAAAATACTCCTGCTCAAAATGACGATTATATCGACATGTGGGAAGAAAGTCGTAAACAAAACAAAGATTCTAAAGAAAACGACACTGCCAGTGAGCAAGAATATACGTACCTGGACGATACTTCTACTCATAATCGTGAGTATACGCCATTAAGAAAATGTTCTAACGATGACGGTTATCTTCAACCTATTGACAACAACACGTCAAGTCAAGACCGTCAAAAAAACGAAGCGTCTAGTGATGTCGGTCAACAAAACAATACGTCAAGCGATAGCCTTCAGCAAAACAATACGCCTAGTCATGACCGTCAACAAAACAAAACGTCAAGTGATGACGGTCAACAAAACAATACGTCAAGTGATGACGGTCGGATAAACAACACATCAAAAGATGACCGCCAACAAAACAATACGTCAAGTGACGACCCTCAACAAAATTACATTTCAAGCAATAATAGGGAACATAACAACATGCATCAATACAAACTGTCGGCAGCCATTGATTTTGGTACTACATCATGTGCAATGGCTTATTCTTATTTTGAAAAACAAGATGAAATTCATGTTGTTACGGATTATTCGGATGGCGTGGCAACACATGGTAAAATACCGACATCTATCTTATTTAACGAAAACAAAGAATTTATCAGCTTTGGGAACAATGCGTTTGGTCAGTACCATGACTTTGCCGCTAAGAAACAGCATAAGGATGTTTATCTTTTTCGAAATTTCAAGATGTGTCTATATGATGAAAAGGTATGTGAATAATTTACAGTATGTTCCAAAAACATTTACACATTTTTTTAAAAGAACGTCTAATCTTCAGTTTAGTTTTTGGCTCTCTCCACTAGTCAGGACACCCATTCTTTCAAGTGAAACGAAGGAAAGGAGGAAATAGTCATGGTATCCAGACTAGCTCCAGACGTGCTCATTGACGTTCTTGTAAGAAATTAAAATAAAAGGCTTTATAACACAATAGATACAGAACAGGGTAGATTTGAAACAGCTTTTAGTCCAATTTATAACAGGGGATTGATGTTGCTTTCGCAAGATTCACAGTCTCTTTCTTCGTTTTGGTATTGCTCTATAGTTTTAACATCTTTTGTGGAGAACCACAAGTCTTTTTCTTGTGGCGAGCTGCTGGGTTTTTAATTAATACCTCCAGCCAGATCTCCAAGCTACACTCAAGCAATTGATTGTTGAACAAACGGTATTCTCGACTAATGAGGCCTAATGAGGCAGAAAAGCGTCTTGAGATCCGTGGAGATCATAGCTTTCGTGCTAGGTCTGAGTGGTGTGACTGAGTAACACTTTTGTTTCCATACCAGAACCTTAGAGTAAATATTTAAAGAGACAGACTATTATGTTTCTTGAGACAAGTTTTGAAATAAGTGAGTAATTATTATTAATACCTTTTTTGCGAACGCAATTATATTTTGGCTGTTTGTAAACAGTGTGACATTTTTTTCTGGGAAATACTCCATGTTTATAGCATAAAATGATATCGCACCAAAAAGCGCCAGATGTCAACAATAGCACCGACAATATTATTTACTGCAAAGCCATCTTATCACCTGAAACCTTTTTTCTCCACTTATATTTTTCCTTTATTTGTATATAAGAAAATGGACTTTATTATACGACTGTGGAGCCGTGGCAGAGCGCTGTGCTTAGAATTCAGAATTCCCTAGTTCAATTTTTCTTAGCTTTTTCTTAGCATTTTGGCATAATCCAGTGTCATTTTCTTATAAAATGTTTTCCTCTAAAAAAATCGTGTACCGGAATGCGAATGCTAGAATTATGAATTATATAGTTTTTAGTTTTTATTGTGAGCAACCGTATTCATTTACAGAAAATCTTCGAGGATATGATAATAGAAGACGTTTCTGGGAAACAGATGGATGCAATGGATGTCTTTGTAGCTGCATTGAAATATTTCAAAGACACACTTTTAGAGGACATGAAAAACAGGAACGAAAGTTTGAACATTCAGGAACGCGATATCCATTGGATGGTAACAGTTCCCGCAATCTGGTGCGATAGAGCAAAAGAATTTATGAGAAAAGCAGCTGAAAAGGTGAGCTTAAACTTAATTTTATCCAATGTTATCACAATTTGAAGTACGATTAAGAACGAATAACTTTCCAAGCTACTCTCGAGTACGGAATAAACGTTTGGTTGGAGTTGGTGGAATATTTGCTCAAAACAAAAGCATAAACTGATCAAAATTCTGACAAACATGTTTGCCGCGCAGTTTATTGTACCATAAACGCTTTCAAAAAAATAGTAATACATCCCATTTCGTTTAATTGGTTTCCTTTTGATTTCTTCCAATAGCCATGGCAAAAAGCTGAATGTTTATCAACAATCTTCCTTCCTTTGATAATTTAAGTGTTTTATGACTTTCATACTTACTTATTACGATTTTCACCATTTTCTTTTCTAATTTCACAGAAAACATGAAAAAATCAGAACTTTTAGTTTACATTTATCACGAGTGTTAATTTCAAGGAAACTAATTTTTGAAATCGGATAACGCACTAGATTCACCTCTCACATGTAGCAGACTGACAGGTTGATTCATTGTTATGTAACATAACTTTTAGATTGTCTGTAATACTGTCGTCTGGAGAATGAAATCATTAACATAACATTAAGCCAGTGAATAATATTTATATAATTATACCAGTTTGCGGTCGCAGTTATGTTAGTGCAAAATGAAACGCCCTTTAATGGCTTTCTTCATCTCTTCTGCTGGCGTAATACCCTAATCCTTCTAAGGGGTCATGCACATTATGATGCCACTTTGAGTGGGGGTTTGCGGTTGAGGCAAAAATTGGATGCTATTAGACGTGGGGGTGGGAAGAGGGTGGGCTGAGGATTAGGGAATGTTGTGGACGTCCAAAGAATTTTGAACATGGATGGACAATGAGGTGTTTATCTTAAAAATAAGGCAGTTGTCATTTTGAAACGTTGTAGAGATATTATTATCCATATTGATACATTTTAACTCTATCCCTGCAGACAGGGTTTTCACTACAAATTGAATTCCTGGTACAACAAGCCAAAAGAATTCACAAAGATTCGGACATTGTTAAAATTTGCTTCCCATAAATGCAACTTTAACTTTTTAGGCCGGATGCTATGGGAAATTTATCACTATAGCTCTTGAACCAGAGGCAGCTTCTATCTACTGTCGGAAATTTTCGATTGATAAAGACAAGCAGAGCAGAAGTATTGCAGAGATAAAACAGCCGAAGTATCTTCTCATTGATATTGGAGGTAAGCAACAAATAATTCATTTACTAAAGTACGTATCAGAAACTTCTACAACTTAACTTATTTGGACATAAGCAAATTTTCCCAGTTTTTAGGTAGTTAACCCTATTAGCACTAGGACGCCGAAGAAAAAATTAAACCAGGATGTATCCAATTAGACGGAAGCCGATATCGTGCGACTGACGTAACACTTTGACCTAAATTTTGCATACATGTAAACCTACTTAAAAACAACTTTTTAAACAAAAGCGAGTGTCTTACATTGTATTTCAATGATTTTAGTTTGAATTTTTACACATAAAGTGTAAATGAATCAAAAAAATCTTTAAAAGAAAAAATCTTATTTGAATATTAAAAAAAAGCAAAATGGCTAGAAATGATGTGCTATACGCTAAATATCAAATTCCACCGCAAGTTGAATTTTCTCAACAGCCGGTCATAGACCGCTAATTTCGCTGTATGAACCACGGTTTTTAGTGAAAATAGTGCAGTATTTACAAATGTTGAATATCGTGCGAATATCAAAAACTTCCGGGGTCCAACCATAGCCGGTTAAGATTTTTGAGCTTTTAAAAGTCGCATTGACCCAATTGAATACATCCAGGTGCCAATAGTGTTAACCCTATAAAGCTTCTCATGAATATTGGAAGTAAAACACGAAATATTTATTTACTCAAGGACTTTCGAAAGCGTGCTGGCCTAGAACATAACTTATTTTTCTTTGTTCTATGTCTGCCGTCATAATAAAACACTTAATTACACGTGGTTGACAAAACTTCAAGGTGGCCGTAGAAGCTAAATTTTACTTCTTTTTTGTTTTATCGGTAACACTAAAGTGTCCTCAATCACTTAACCCTATTGTACCCGGGCTTTTTGAGGTTTTTGTAGCCCCGGAGGGGGGGGGGCCTTTTTTTACCCGCGGCCATAACTCCAGATTGGCTTATGCTAGAAACTATAAATTTGGTATGGAGTAAGCCCTCAATAAGAGAACTAGAAAAATCATGCTGAATAAACAATGGTTGCTATGGTTACGTGATGATATTATCAAAAATGTCAATTTTCTTAAAATAAGTATCATTCTTTATAGAGCTATATCTCCCGAAACAATTGAAAATTTTCTGAAAGTCAAATGAAAGACCTTTCGTAAATATGCAATCAGATTTTCATAAAAATCAAGTTCTGAGGCACAAATTGGCCCCGCCGCCATTTTGAAATGATGACGTCATCATAATTTTTTTGTATTCAGCATGATTCTTTTATTGAACTGAACATCCTGTGAAAGTTTCAGATTAATATCATTATCTTATCAAAAGTTATTAGTAGTTGAATTTCTGACCATTTTGTATTGGAAAAGGTTGTTAATTGACACCTTGTGTTATATAATTGCGCATAATTAATGACGTAATTGAAATAATTCCTTCAAATTTTCAGAACGTGTGCTCAATAAGATTTTGTTAATCATTGCAAAAAGTCAAAAGCATAGCAAAACAATTTTTTGATTTATTAAAAAAAAGTCGGCCGCGGGCAAATAAAGCAAAAAAAATTTTCCGGTATACACTCACGCACGTTAAGTTGATCCCTCAACCCATGCAAATTTTCATTTTTTGCCCCCGTAACCGACGCACTTTCGTTCTGGACCCACAAACAATCGTTTTTTCAGAATAGTAAGTATTTCAGAATACTTTATTTACATAGGTGGTACACTCGACATATCTGCACATGGAATTAAGGAAGAAGGCAGTATAAACGAAATATATCGAACTTCCGGTAATGATTTGGGTGGAGCCAAAGTTGATAATGAATTTGCAAAATTGCTTGAGACGGTCTTGTCTAAAGAAAATTTTGAAAAACTGAAACGGGAATCAGATGAGTTCACGTCATTGATGCAAGAATTCCAGTCCTCAAAGCGAAAAGCTAATTATGCTAATAACCAAGATGTTTCAATTAATGTACCTCAATCCATTCAAAAGTTTTTTAAGAAAATTTCCAAAAATAAAAAAATGGGTCTCACTTTTACCAATGGAAAACTATTTATTTCACAGGATGAAATAATTAAACTTATCAAAACCGTGTCTGAAAAGATCCAATCATATTTGGCTTCTCTTTTGAAAGAAAATGATCAGTTTGAGTATTTAGATTTTCTCATACTCGTTGGTGGGTTTTCAAATTCAAAAATAGTCGTCAACGATATCAAGGCTCTTTCAAAAATACCAGTAATCGTACCTGAACATGCAGAATTGTGTGTTGTGAAAGGTGCCGTAATGTTTGGGGCGAAAGAGGATATTATAAGAAGTAGGAAGTCGAGAAAAACGTATGGTTTTGGTATTAACAAACATTTCATTGAAGGAAAACATGATGATAAACGTGCATTTTTTGACTCAAAAGGTAAGAAATACTGTAGCAATTGTTTCGATAAACTAATAACAATAAACGACGACGTTCCATACAATCATAAAGTAAGACATATAGGTATTCATCCACATAGAGAAGGTCATACAACATCCATTAAATTATACGCAGCAGATGATCCTAATCCTGTGTACGACGACGTCGATGGAGTAACATTCATTGGTGAGATTGATATACCAAAACCAAAAGGTGCATGTGGGAAACGTATTCATAAAGAAGTTTATTTCGGACAGACAGAAATTAAAGTAATTGTAAAAGACGCTTATAGTGGTAAAACATTTGAAGGAAATTTTAGTTTTCTATCGAACAACATTCTCAAAATTATCAATTGATAAAAAATGTATTGATTGAAATCTTATGATTTGGAGTCACGATAGGTTTGCCAAAGTCAGTTTTTGTACAGCTCCACTTCATTTCCATGCCGTTTTTTATTGGCATAAAAATATATTGTTAAAAATATGGGCAAAATCAATAATAACTCTCTCGGGAAAGGAGCGCTTTTCTTTTAAATTAGAAAACACTCCTCCACAATGTTTTGGTACAATTTGGATCGTTATCGTTGACGTTTTTCAGCGTTTTGTCAAATTTTGCAATAGATCTGTAAATACTTACCGCAACTCAAGTAAAAACATTTCTATGTACAGTTTTCAAGTAAATATTTATTTGCTATGCCCGAAAGTTTCTTACACCAATAATGTTTGGGAATTATGTAGCTTTCTTTTGTTTTCGTGTCTAAGCGTTATTTATTACGGTAAAATATTTTTGGGATTTCTTGTGGAAAACGGAAAGATTTTGTTAGTTCAGTAAAACACTTATGTATATTTACTCCGTAAATTACTGAATATTTTATCTATTTAGTTTCATGAATTTAATAATTATCACAATAATTTAATTTCATTACTGTTATTATAAACGAATAACTATACAGGATAAAAACCATTCTAAAAAATTATATACAATAATTACATATGTACATAAAATTTTTGTTTTTCAATTGGTCCTGATTAACCGTAGAAACCGTAAAAATTAAGGCACTTGAAATTGAAACTTTGAACAACCGCATTTGAAACTAAAGACTGAAATTAAGAAAATAAATTAAACTTCAGGTAAAAAACTGGGAATTCGAATTGCGAGAGCTTAGTTAGAAGGTTAAAACTCAAAAGTAAAAAATATTTATTTATCCTAGAAACTTTAAAAAAATTTCTTTGCTTTTGCAGGTCGAGCCTCGTATGGCAGTTTAGGAACAGCTTTTGCACCAGAAAACAAAAAATATTTTTGATTGAAGTATTCAATTTTGCAATTTATTCGAGTTCTTCGTCTTGTTTTACATTGGTTCAAAGTATTCGTGAAAATGTTTTCAGTTCACCTTTTTCAACTATTCCAGACACAGCTTTTGCTTCAGAAATCTTTTTTGTCTGGTACCAAAAGCGCTGTGTGGAAGAACAGAAGTAGCTTCACTTGAGCAAATACTTGGCTGAACGACAACAACCTGCTGAAAGTCCATTGCCATGAAATGGTAACACCATAAGGTCTCCTTTCTTTTCAACTGTTGCAGCAGGCTCACTCGTAGTTTCAGGGTTAGACTTTACGTCAAAGCCTTCTTTTTAAACAGCATCAAGAAGTTTTTTGGGTATTCTGGTTCTTTAAAGGAATTAGACGGGTATAAGATAGATTGTTCCACTGCTTTTAAGAATGCTGTCGTCAGCCTGACTTCTTAAATAATATTATTTGCCTAATTATTTCTATTGTTTTCTAAATTATTCATGGGATTTGTACTATCTCAGTTTTATCCAAATATGGTAGATCGCAAAAGGAATAGCGATGTTTTTAAAAAAAGGAAAATAATCTTTTGTTAAATACTGTTTTTAAGTTTGAGTTATCTAACTCAGTAATCAAAAAGGTGTAAAAATTTGTTATTAACTATTTTGTAAATGATTTTGCATCAAATTTTTCGAAATTATATTCTTTCAAACATCTCATTCGCGTTAGTTTCCTTTAACAAGTGTTGCTTAACTCTTGAGTAGTTCTTAGAGCATATGGCTACTGGCGCTTATTTTGTGCGCACGGGAAAGCAAACATTTTATTAACTTTAATTAAAGAAAAAAAAACCAGAAGAGAACACTGTTTTACAACAGTGGTTCCTAATATCAAAAACTCATTAACAAATAATGGCATTAGAAATCAGTAATTAATTTATGTTCCTAGCTTGTCAAAGATTGAACAAACTTCACAATCTTTCTCCCCAATTTCATATGAAGGACATTTCAATTTGCACACATATATGCAGTTTTTTGATGTTTCTGACTTGAATCAAACTGTTAAAATTGCTCTCAGTTTTAAAAAGTCGTTAGAAATGGCAACTAAAGAAACTGACGCTGTTTTCAAAAAAGTCTACATTCAAGTGGACAGAATTTTTATGGACTCCCAACGTGCATCTATGACATTTAACTGAAAAGGTTTCAAAAGCAGTGCTAATGTCTTTTTAAAAATATCATGAATGAAGTAGTGCTACGGCTAGTGCTCGTAAACACTTTGCTATTTAGTTGGGGGAAAGTAACTAACATTGAAAAATTAATAGGAAAACAGTGCCTGTTTTCATAATTGACTAAGTTTTCCCCAGCTGAATGTTTAACTGACGATATTTTTACGCAATTTTCCCGATTTTAGCTAAACTCTAATTCTTTCCAAAGAAAAATTAAAATAAATCTACTCTTTCATTTTCATGCGGTTGAATAAACATCTTGTTTTTTTACGAAACATCTGTAATACTGTAGGTAAATTTATTTTTTGGTCTCTTGTCGTTACACTGTTGAAAACTAAATAAATTACTTACTTATCTATTTACTTACCTCTATCTAAAATCAAGAATTACAATTACCCAGAAATTCTGATGGTTGTTGAGAAAAGCCTTCTACTTTATTGACGGTAGCAGCGAGCTGATACCGTCTTTAAAACACCCTTTCGTTACTACTACGACGACGACTACTACGCGGGCGAAAATAGCAAATTCTCCCGAGTCGAGTGCTAGCGCAGTTCATACTATTAAAGAGATAAAAAGTTATCGAGCGTGTTGTTCAGTACCGTTTATGTAACATTGCGTGCGTGATATAGCTGAGGTGAAAACATGTAAGTTTTCCATTATGTTGCTATGATTGAAACGAGAGATTTTCTGAATACATGTTGGAAGCACTTTCTTTGTATATTGGCTTTTTTGCTCTTCATAGAATGATATTTACACATTTCCTATTTTCTTTACAGTTTATAGCAAGTCCAGCTTATAGGACCTAAAAGATTTGTAGAATTTAAAAATAAATTACCACAAGTCCGGCTATATAGGACCTTGAAAGAGATTGGGTGTCCTTTTCTTAAAAGACTTTCTGGTGTGCTGGTAGCTACATGATTTGTGGGCTAGTTTAGCCACAAACTTAAAAAAATATGTTATATGTTAATTTAGTACAGGGGTCTTTCCATCAAGGGGACATAGGATTTGGAGAGTCAGCTGGCAAACAATGTACTTGCTGCGCTCTAGGTTCTATTGCCTTTACATTGATTAAAAGTCCAAGTTGTTGGAATAAACAAGATTTAGATATTATTGTAGAACGAGGAGACTTGATGTACAAAAGTCTTCATACTAACGATTATCTTATGATCTCGCAACTTCCTAACCATTTCACATTTTTTGAAACTAACTTAAATGTAAAAATAGCCACATGGCTAGAAACGGTAGCAGTCACTATATTCATATTAATATTATTGCATAGTTTTTTAATTCACCGTTACGAAAGAAATAAAGAAGCATAGCTTTAGTATTATTCATTCCCCCCATAGTCTAGTCCGAAAAGCATAATTTATGTCAGGGCCTCTGCTTCAAGTCCTTATTCTAACTTGAATTTTTTCCTTGAAGGATAAGGCTGTTACTTAACTGACCTGTAAAAAGTACGGTACGGGAAATAAAAAAAAACAATGTTGTGGACTCAGTTCCCCTTCTTTGAAGCTATAATAAGTACAAGAATTCAGAGACTGCGCACGGGCAATTTGCTTAAAACAGGGTGTCCAGTGAGGCTGGAAAAGCTGGAAAATCTGGAAAATGACCATTTTTTAGAATTTAGGATGGAAAAGCTGGAAAACATATACCATTTGCAACAGCCAAGGCTGGAAAAGCTGGAAAAATATTTTTGCACAGGCCCGTAGCTATGACAAAAATTATGTAGGCAGATTTCTATTACTTGAGCAAAAACAATTCATTTTCCGGGGATCTAGGTGCTTTAAATTGCAAAATTTTCTTCCCCTTAAAGCATTGGAATTTTATATGTTCCTGCAAGGGCTGGAAAAACTAGGCTTGAAACGGTAAAAAAGATGGAAAAATATAGGTTTTAGCTAAAAAAGGCTGGATTTTGAAAACTAAAAATCACTGGAACCTCTCATATTTTGGACAGAGCGAGCATAGGCTATATTTCTTTATAAGGACCTATCCACACTTTCAAATATTAAATCTGGTCAGTTTTTCTGCTCTATACTCATTGTTGCTTTTATAAGATAAAGGTCAGTTTTCAAAAACTAAAACAATATGAAGGTCTTGATATAATTGAGAAACTAGCCTTGAAATTTACATTGTTATCATGTTTGAAAATGTTGTCATAAAGGTCAGTTTTCAAAAACTAGAACAATATGAAGGTCTTGATATAATTGAGAAACTAGCCTGGAAATTCACATTGTTATCTTGTTTGAAAATGTTGTCATAAAGGTCAGTTTTCAAAAACTAAAATATTAAATCTGATCAGTTTTATTGTTCTATACCCATTGTTGCTTTTAAATAAGATAAAGGTCAGTTTTCAAACACTAAAACAATATGAAGGTCTTGATATAATTAAGAAACTAGCCTGGAAATTCACATTGTTATCATGTTTGAAAATAT
>JAUBWS010073566.1:0-13498 GCA_032270445.1 Darlingtonia californica
TCGTTTTTTTTCAAACAAACGAGCCTTTACACTGTTTACAAAAAAAATCATGGTACAAAACTAACGCCACTTTTCGTAAAAATTACCAAACTTTTGGCCCTAATAACGCCGGCCCTTTTAACGCCGGTCCTTTTAACGCTGGAGGCCAAAAATTACCACCATTTAGGGCCGGTGTAAAAAGGGCCGATAAGGTAGTCAAAAATTTCAGATTTTTTTTTTAATTTCTTAAATATCACCATATTGTATATCAATCAATAGGGATGTAGAGCACAAATATGTTGGTTGGACATGATATGAGTATATTCCTCAAAATAGCACAAACTTGATGTTGTTTCGCTATTATGGCGTCATTATTACGTAACTCGTGATCACGTGACTCAATTTTCATGAAACTTTGCACAAATTTGAACATTAATAAAAACGTTTGAGGCTAAAAGAGAGTCAGAAAATAAGCACATCCAGCCTCAGCTGAAATTTAGACAATTACAAAGAAATTGTCTATTGAAAAAGTTTGTTGAAAGGAATTCTAGGAGGGAGCAAAATAGGGCAGATTTATCAACTTCGGAGGCAATGTCTGCCATTGATTTCTTGGCAACATGGCTGTTATGGTTTGATTTCAGCCCGTATAAAGTATATAACAAAAACACTTGAGTAGAAAGATACGTAATATTTTTCTTTCCTTTTGATGTGTTTTTGGGGCAGTTTCCCGTTACATTACTGCTTTATTTTTAACTAACCCCCAGTTGTGTTGATTTTTCTACCCAATAACAAGGAATATCTCTGCCCGAAAATTAAA
The DNA here is from genome assembly GCA_032270445.1 of Darlingtonia californica. NCBI lineage: Eukaryota > Viridiplantae > Streptophyta > Magnoliopsida > Ericales > Sarraceniaceae > Darlingtonia > Darlingtonia californica. Next base: position 797 of record JAUBWS010073566.1, read on the forward strand.
ATTTTGAACAAAACAGTCACTTAGTAAGGCTCTTTTGTATCAATTAATCTATATTCACTGATTTTTTTAGCTGAATCTTGTTCTCCAGCGTCATCGTTTGCCTACCTTCCGTATCCGACTCTGTCTTTGAAAGCGCAGTATGTAGGAACAACAATTTTAAAACCAATATAAATATTGTTTTAGATCAGAAGAATGCTGGATTTGATTAAAGAAGAATTTGTTTTCTCCTTACGTCATAATACTTGGATGGATGAGTCCACTTCTCCTAAAGCTATTGATAAAGTATTTCATCTTATTTTTTCTATAAATATGAAACCCTACTGAAATCTTTTCAGATAGGTAAAAATCATACGTAGAGCTGTTTTTATCTCTTCTTGTTAAAATAGCCCTTAGTTGCTCTAGAGATTAAAATTTCACTGTGAATTCATCTTCCAAATTAAGATTACAGGGGCTGTCAAGCTAGAGACCCCCTAATAATTTTTTCAATTATGGTCCTTTCAAATTTACAATAGTAAAAACCAATGATCTTGTCTCGCTTATGACTTTCAGGCCCACCCCCCCCCCCCCCCCGCCCCGAAAAAAAATTTGTTCCACGGCCCTGGTATTAGAAGGTTAACTCCTCGTCTTGACATTTTTAACAATTTCAAATTTTTTTCCGGGAAAAATCTCGAAGTTGTGACTTTCATAGCACATCAAGTTTGTGTTCGATGGAAGGTTCGTTTCAAGGCTTCAAGCAACCTCGTTTCCAAGGCTTGTTTTCTCATTATCCTAGATGCTTATGATAAAAAAGCGTTGTCTAACCTAAAACTTTTCTTTCATTCCTTAGGCATTATCTGTAATTGATTTGATTGGATACCCATCATGGATCCTTGACACTTTGCATTTAGATAATTATTATAACGAAGTATGTTCCGTTTTGTTTGTATTGAAAGTTTGTATACTATTTTAACCCTCTATTTGCAGAGAATTGTCAAGATTTTCTAGTCTATAAGCTAGAAGGATACTCCTAAGTGCAGGGGTTCAGGAACGTAAAACTTTTTCCTCAGCGAGATCCAATAAACTAGACATATGCATTTCAAGGGTTGAGGAAAGAAAATTTTGAGGAAGAAAATCTTATTAATTTACACAATCCAAAACAAAAGTTCTTTGTTGCAAAATTTCTTGGAAAAGGTCAATCGCCAAAGTTACTTCCTGCAAATTATAGATTTTCGAAATAGTTCTTGCTTTAAAGCATTTTTTTTATTTCAGCTAATTACAAATAAAGAACTAAAACAGTTTGTGGAAAGAGTGGAAATCTTCACAAAGTCAATGGATCGCATTCTGCGCAAAAATATTTTTCTGCGCGTGCCATATGGGACAAGAATATGCAAACAATAGACCTTAAATTCCTTAAAATTATACGACTTTTTATAGCTCAACATTACAGATGATCCACTACAAAACTTTTTCAACGCTAGAGAATTCTATCATTCTAAAACCATGGAACGACGAGGAAAACGTGTAGAGAAGAACGAGTAAGTAACAATAGTCTGCTTGGTGATGACATAACTTAAAAACACAACTGTAAGTAATAGGAAAGCATCTGAAAGTTCTTTCCTACTTTTTCGCCCTACCCACGGTCTATCGGTATTCGTTAAAAATCCAGTAAAAGGGCAAAATTGACTTATCAGGTAAATTAGAAAGTTTTATGATTTGTTGTCATAAATCAATCATCTTTAACTTAAAAGATGGCTGTAGCATACCATTTATACGTCAGTATTTAGATATTGCGTTCCCGTATAGCGAAATATGATGGCATTATTTTGCTAGACCAGTTGAAAAGCATTGTAAATTTGTTGATTTCTATTAATCTCTGTATAATCTTCATTTATCAACTGTCAGAATAATTGAAGGATTGTATAATCTTTAGACTTGGTTAAATATTACTGACCAGGGACCGCTTCAGGAACATTCAACCGTTACGTAACGCTCAGAGGGGGGGAAGGGGGAAGGATTCAAAATCTTTCCAAAATGTGCGTTACTTAACTGTTGAATTTTCCCTGAATTCGGAACATCTGAGCTTCTATCAAAGGGTCCAGGACTGTAATTCTTTTTGACCATAATACGTTGAATTTCATATATTTTTCTAGATGGCATATGACACCAACAGAAGTAAATGCTTATTACAATGCACCAAATAATTACATAGGTAAGTAATAAAACTGCCAATGTTCAGCGCAAAAAAAATTTTATCATTGGGAACGACAATGCGGTTGCGCAGTTGCATAAGTAAATTTCTGTGTAGGAGGTCGGAACTCGATCACGGGTTCTGTTATGTTAACTGCTACTCGACCGATCCGCTCATCTTGACTCAAATTCGATATGATATATGTTTGTATGTGAACCCTCCGGAAAACAACAGCTGAGCCGTTAGGTCTGGGTTAGTTTTTCCGTGATAAATATGAGTCTCTCTACAAAAACTTGAACCTAACTGATAAATGATAAAATTAGAGTTTCGCACTAGAATGAGCTACCGATTTCTGGCTCCGTCTCGGAGATAGGGTTCCATTTTGATACATTCCAATCCTTATCTGTTATCTGTAACTGGTGTAGCAAAGTCGTATATGAACCTTTGAATTGTTTTATGGAAAATAGATTCATATTTTCATTTTTTAGCTTTACCAATTGGCATATTACAGTCACCATTCTTCAATCCAGACTTTCCAGAGTAAGTGAAAATGACACGTATTTATGGAGAACTACTTACGTTTAAAATGTGATTTGTGATGTGATAATTTTGTGTGATTTTAGGTCACTAAATTATGGAGGTATAGGAACTATAATGGCACATGAACTTACCCATGGTTTTGATTCACAAGGTATGAATAACTAAATCAGTTCTAGGGATTGAAGTATAATTGACTCAGACATAAGACTCCAAATCGATACTACCACGCGCTGATACATTGTATTTTATATAAAAACTACAAGACTAGTTTTTACAAATTTTTTACCAATATTGCAGCGTCATCAGTAAATTGTATTGCCTGTGGCCCATTTTCGGTATTTGCAATTTTTAAATCCTTGTAGTGAATGTCTATGGCTCCAAAACTTTGACAGTCCTTAGTGTTAGCAAATTTTTTGACAACCTGTCACAGGTGTGTATTTTACAGAGAGAAAAAAGATCAAAAAATATAATTTGAAGGATTGAATTGGCCTACACTCCTCAAATTTGGACTAAAATGTCACTTTTACACTTTTAGTAAGCCTTTTTGGTTTTTGACATTTTCGTTCAGTTTTCACAGCTGACGTCTATTTTACAGACCGGTCTGTAATATACAAATTTTCCAACAGTAATACATATTGATAAAATCAGGACTTGGTGAAAATTTCAAGTCAAAAGGAACATTATTTTTTCACAATGGGGCTTTTTGGTATTTTACAGACCGGTCCGTAAAATACCAACCAGACACTTGACTGACTTGAAACTTTGCACATGAGCTAAAACTAATAATTGTACAGTATAGAATAAACGTACAGGGGTGATAAAATTGTCAAAATTAATAATTGTACAATATAGAATAAACGTACAAGGGTGATAAAATTGTCAAAATTAATAATTGTACAGTATAGAATAAACGTACAGGGGTGATAAAATTGTCAAAATTAATAATTGTACAGTATATAATAAACGTACAGGGGTGATAATGTTGTCAAAATTAATAATCGTACAGGATATTTTAATCGTACAATCGTACTGTTATTCATTTTTGAACATTTTACATGGAATGTCACAGACATTCAAATTATTGGTTAATAAGTTAATTTACGGACTAAAATTTGATTGTTTTTTTTCACTTTTATTGAAAAAATGCCATCAAAAAATTAGGAGAAGTCCAAAATAAATAAACGTACAGTGCAGTAAAAACTTACAGAGGGAAGTTCAGTTCAGAAAAAATGATCGTACCAAACATGATAAGGATCGATCGGGGAATTTGACCAAAACAATAATCATACATATACAATTATTTGGTACCCGAGAGTACTTTAGAATTTCTATTTTGCTATATACGTCGACGCATAAAGTCATTATCAAATTAACTTCGGTTTTTAAACAGGACGAAATTTTGATAAGAATGGCAATCTAAATAAGTGGTGGAGCGAAGAAACCTTGGAAAGTTTTCAAAATCAAACCAAATGTTTGAAAGAGCATTATAAAAGATTTGATACAGAGGTTGGTAATAGATTTTGGATTTACAGTGGCATCCCGATAACATCGAACCTTCGATAACTCAAAATTTCATTTGCTCAAACTCTTTTGATCGGTTCTCTAACCCAGTATATATTCTTATAACTCGAACATTCGCTTAGTCAAGCAGTTTTTCTTGGTCCTATGGAGGTTATAGAGTTATCAGAAGTTTAATGTACTATTAGTAGACTTTCTATAATTCAAACGCTCAAGGGGGCAAAAAATATTTCGAGTTGTGGAGAGTTCAAATTATAGAGAGTATTTTGGCCTAAATGTTAGCTGAAGGGACAAAGTAAAAACGTTCGAATTGTAGAGAGTTCGAGTTTTAGAGAGTCTACTGTACTACCTTGAACCCTATAAAAGAGGATACATGAGATGCCATCCATCCTAAGTTTGCCAGCAAAATGCCTTTTAAATTTGACCGCAATCGACAACAGAGGACAATAGAGTAATATGACTGATAGGGTCATTTGGTTAAATTTTGAATGGCCACTTTTTTATATCTTAGTTTGCAAGTCAGATTTTCTTACATCCCTGTTGAATCTGTAGCACATCATATTGAATATTTGTTAATAAGTATTATGTAATTTTAGAGAGACACAAACCGAACACTTTCAGAAGATATAGCTGATCAAGGTGGACTAAAAATTGCTCACGGTGTAAGTTAGCATTTTTAAGGTTGAAAAATTTATACTCTTGATAAATGGGACACTGAAGGGACCAAACAAAAATATACATGAATACTATTATACTCTTATCAAGAGTCCACTGTATTGTCATCATATACTGCCTACCATTTGCTTTGTGTTTGTTATACAACACGTTTGTTGGTTGCGCATTGAAATGTAGGATGCGAGTAAAAGAACAAAGCAAATTTACTATGATATAAACGTCATTCCCCTTTTTCGTGGAGACCGCATGTAAGTAAGTTGTAATTAATCCTCAATTAAGGGTACGAGTGGGGTAAGTGGCAAAGTAGCGCCCATCCATACTACAAGTTAGTAACAAATAAAAAAGGGAGGCGATTGGTCATTCTCGACTGCAGACGACTAAATTCCTTCCTACCATTCTTTTTGGTAGGGAAATTGGGCGCAGCGCGAACCTTGTTGCAATATTGATGATTTGATAAACTACAACAATTGATGTAATTACGTCACTTTAGGCTTTTAGGACGGCACAATATGTGAATGGTGCAGAGCGAGCTTTACCAGGGATTGATTTTACTGCCGAACAGTTGTTCTTCCTCGGATTTGCACAGGTAATTGTAGCTTAATAGATTTTTTCGTATGTGAAAGTCTTACAAATGATCATCAAAGGTTTCGTCAGGTAATTCTTACCTTTCAGCACAAATCAATATCTCTGTACTCTTTCACGGTCTTCCAGCAAAAAATCATTCTATCAGGAACGATGGAATTTTCCCCGATTTCCCGGTAACTAATAGTTCCACGAACAATTGTACCACTTGTTTACTTACTTGGTACTAATCAATCAGAATTAAGAAAAAAAACATGTTTTCATTGCTTAATATTTGTGTCCTGTATATCCCATTTACATGGTCTTTTGTAAGTCTAAGCAAATTTGACCAAAAATTTGGACCAATTTTCAATAACTTTTAATGTAAGTTTTGAAATATTTTGAGACTTTTTCTTTTGTGTGTTCTTGACGGTTTTAGCAACATTTAAATAAGCAAAAACTTCTTCTAGATTCTTTGCGTTTTTACACTTTTTTGAGCTTCAAAAAATATTTGTGTGTTTTTTTCTCACAATTCTCACAGCATTTCCGCCATTATGAATTTTTGAAGAATTATGACAACAAATAGAATAGCCACATTTCTTTACAAACTTACAGGGAATCACAAATTGGATTTTGTATGAAAGAAAATGCGTGTATCAAATTCTATGACTTTTTTATAATACATCAATTTTAGTCTGTACTTTTCTTGGACCGTGAAGAGATATAACCCAGCTCTCTCGCCTTTTGCTACTCGATTTCTTTTATGTTTTATTGAGCGTGGCATTGATACCCACACATCTTGCGCTTACTTTAGTGAGCCGCAAGCCATGGGATGACTTGGTTTCCTTTCTAATTCGTCTCAATCAAGCAGTGTGCTGTGAGTATATAATGAAGGATAACTTTGCAGTATCGACTGATTTAATCGACCACTTTGTTTAGCTTGAGAGCTCAGTGTTTAATTCTCTATATTGTTGTTCACTTTCAGACATGGTGTAGCTTAAGTAGTACTGAAAGATCACAACAATCACGCGTGGTTGATGTACATAGTGGTGTGAGAACAAGGTATAACGTTTTTTTGTGGCATAAACCGGCCGTAAATCAGGCCAACATATTGGCCAGCATGTTCGTGTCTTTACCATTATTTCCTTCATGAATAAATCAACAAAAATTATAATTCCCTCATTCATTTCCGTCTTCGGTAAAATGATAAAGAAATTCAAATGTGCATAAATTGAAAATGTTGGGTAAAATGTTTTCCAACAATGTTGGTGAGTAAACCTATCGCCAGAATTTCTTAAATTAGCCTAAGAATTACTTTTGTTTTTGTTGGATCCAATTTTTGAAACATTTTTCTTACCACGAGATTTCTACCACATGTCTTTTTTTCCACCGAAGTCTTTACAGAGTAATATTTCACCGAACACTGAAATATGGGTGTATTAATAAATTTTGAACAACATTTTAAATTTAATTTTGGAATCGAATTAGTAAGCATAAATAATGTCATTTATACCTAAAGTCTGTTCAAAAATAGTTGACACCTAATCGGCAGAGTGTGCAACCGTGCTAATGTTTGGAAGCTGATGTGCGTGTTAAAGGTCTGCATTTCATCTCGTCGGCCCTGCGCTAATAAGGACTTCCTGCATCGATACTTTTAGATAAATTTTGAATCAAAAATACCAGAAATAATATGCTAAATAAAATTCTAGGATTGAAGCCACAAGTGAAGTTTCTGTTAAAGTTTTTATTATTGAGAAAGGCAGGGTTGTCGTTCGAAATACATCAAAAAGTTCTTCATGATCATTTCCATTGAAATTATGCTAATTTATGTTTCAGTAATCATGCTAATTTATGATAATTAAGCTACTTTGAAATAAGTTATTTACCTCTAGCAATTATTGAGAATACCTTACAACCAGGTCATTCATCTGTAATAGCAAATCATATAGTCACCGATATGTGCACTGATAAGATAACGCAATTAAAAACTGTTTATATTGTTATAATTAATAGATTGTTATCTATCAAAACCAATTAACTAATTGCTTAATTTGTTGTTTACATTGATCCGGAGCTAACGGGTGTGCTGTCATACCAACGACACAGGTATTTTCTTTATGGTCTGTAAACCTGTTGGTGTTTTTGTTGATACATTAATAAAACGTTCAGGGGATGTAAGCCACGTAAGTATCGTTAGCAAATACATTAGAGCAATGTCAAAACAATGTCTTGCACAAGTTGGGTATTAGAAAAAAAAAGCTATCAAATTTTACTCAGCATCGATTGGATTTAGATATCGATCTTTCTTCCCCTTTCATATTTCTACCGACAAACATCTCAATAGTAATCACCCGCTTAGTTTGTTCTTCAGTAAATGCCGACAACAATGCTAGGCCAAGTCACCAAAAGCAAATCATCAAATAAGTTAATCTTATTTTGCGCCAAATTTGAAAACCTTATTTTATAGAATATTTTAAAGCACAACCAGATTCTGCAGGAAAATGATGTTCAGTGGAGGAATGTCTTTTCATTTTCGATTTACATTTACTCTAAAATTAATCCAAAAATGCATTTTGAAATAAGCCCAGAGCATATATATATCTGCAGAGAATGCAGAGAACTACATTCATGAATCATCTGTTTACTGCATTTTCCCACGAACTATTTCCGTTATAGAAAAGCAGTCTTATCATAAATTTCTGCACCACTTACTGAGACCCCTAATTGATGGATCAACAATTAATATTGAAATCATACTGATGTATAGATTGATATGCTTCTTTTCGTATACCTATTAACTATATTTGGTACAGACATAAATCAAGAAAAGTCTATTTCTAAAAGCTTGTCAAATGGTGGGTTGATAACGTCAAAATAATTATATGTTTAAGATACTTAAGATAAAAACTGCAATTTGCATTGACAAATCTGTAAATTAGCAGATTCTCCTTGTCTCCAAAAACAGATCATAGAAGGTCTTTTTTTTCCACGTTTCCATTGTTAATAATCAAAATAGTGAGAACTGGCTTAGGCCAATGTCCAATTAACTAAGCGTGCGTTAAAAACTTTTTGATGGTCCTTGACCCCTTGGTAAAGACCCAGTAGCTCCACAATTCCTGCTCTAAAGAGCGGCTACCGGCCACTCAGACTACAACCAAATCATAATCTAAGAAGATTTTAACTATTAAAGGTTTAAAAAACATTATAAAATCTGTGTAATTGTCATGCCTAAAGGTAATACCTCTTTCTTTCAAACAAGGAGATTGATAAGCACTACTTCAAGAGATAAAAAAAATTACGATCGCTTAATACATCGTTTTCCCCCATTTTGATTATTTTCCAGCAGTTACTAAAGGTATAAAAACTGGGTCTTTCTTTCTTTGTATTATTAGAATACTTCAGCCCTGAATATTGGTTGAATAAATAAGTAAGATAAATTTACTGCTAGTAAAATAAATTTACTGTCTTTATTGTCTTTGCACAAAAAGATTTTTTCAGAAATTCGGGGGATTTACAATATATTGTCAACTCTACTTCAACTTCTCTTTCTTGTAATGGTAAATATAGTGGCATTTCGTATACCTTTCTATTCTAACTATTAATTGATTTATAATTATAGACTTTGTAAGATTATTCTAACAAGATCCTCCTTCTAAACATAATCACTTTTAGACATGGAATTTTAGAAGTTAATTAGAAGTTAAACGATACACAGTAATTAAAGCATAATATAGGCGGATAATTACCTGCTAAAATAAGGATGTATATTTTCATACTAATCTGTTAGAATTGTCAGGGGTAATTGAATTTCAACACACACATTATAGTCTGGGTAGCAATATTTCATTTCAAGAAAATAATATCCAACTCGGCAAGATAAAAGCTTGTGGGTATCATCAATTCAGTCACCACCAGAAACCTAAATTTCGTTCACTTTAATATGGTGGTTATCTTAAATTATTTTCAAATTGCATGTTAAGCTATGAAGTTATATCAAACATGTCAATTTTTAGGTAGCCCTTTGCTCCATAAGAGTGTGTCTATAAATTTATTCAACTACAATTTTGCGTGTATGGATACAAGTCTCTTGAGACGCTCGCTCCGCGCTAAATCAAGCGATTTCTATTTCTATACGTCTTTTTCGTACCAAGAAGTTATCTATTTACGTCATATGTAAAATACATAATTAGGAGACAGGGTAATTAGCTGATAAAGTGATAATGAAATTAATGAGTAGTTACCATAATACCCATTGCAGATCTAATTTAAGACCATAAAGCCTTCTGATCATTATACGGTGTCTTTATTTAAATCATAAATAATAAAACTCTATTACATTTACGACATTTACCTTTCTGAATATAATAGCAAATTCATAAATTTGAAAAGCACTTGAAAGGTCTAATCGGTCTTGAACCGCCAAGTGCTATCGTAGGAGCTCCGTGATCCATTCACAAGAGAGCGGTTTCCGAAAGTGTTGAAATTCCCGGTACAAACGAGGTTAGAAAAAAAACCTTTGTGAACATGATAAATTGCTGTTGCTTGCCAATCTAAACTTTATTTCCAATGCAGTTATATTTTCGTTTGAAACTGGAAAATTCTGAATTACTCATCAAAGCAAATTTAAAAATTTCCATGTTCTTTATAGATCACAAAAAAATCAAAGAGAAAGCCAAACTACACTTTTCAGAGTTCGATTTGAAACTTTAAGAATTTTAAAAATATCTCTGAGAGATTGGGTCTTTTCAAGAAACTGGGTAACACTTTAAAAGTTAACCTGTATGCAACGAGACGGCGTTAAATGCTACAATCCAGGACATCTAGATAGACAATCAGGTGCTCCGCGACCCAAGCACCAAAGATGGTCCCCAGTCACTAAGAATCCAATATTCAATACTCCTGAACTTCATGAAAAAGGGGTTCAATAAATAACAGGGAGTAGATCTAAAAATGATTTGTCGAATGTCAGTATCAGTTATGAAATGACAATAGCTGATGATATTTTTAATGATCTTTTATATATTCTTTCTGTAATTTTGAAATATACCACTGTGTTTACATTTTCTTGACTTGTATATCAAAATGTAGCTATGAACTAAAATTATTGATTAGAATAGTCAAATACTTTAATGGTATAAACTTTGGCAGGGATAAAGTTTCGTGGTTGGCCTTATCCACAAAAATTTTTACACTTTGCGGAAATTTAATTTCGCATTCTTTGAGGAGTTTTCGCAGATTTCGCGGTTGAGCTTTGTTGTAAAGTTTTCACCGATTTTGCGATTTGAATATCTTATTAAAGAGACAAACAAATACTTTCAAATTGAAAAATTGAATTTTTTGACCTTCCTTTGTATGTTTTATAATTCATTGGTTGTCGTTTATTCAAGTCTTATGTAAAATCCCAAACATTTTGTGGATGAGCCACTGTAGACAATCTTTTTTTCAGGAGAAATTTTCCACTGGGACTTAATTTCCCGGATAGGGGCAAAAGCCACAAAATCCGCGAAAGTTTACCCCCACGAAATTTTATCCTATTAAAGTAGATAGAAGATTGTTTCTTACACTCTGCGCACTTGTAAATTTCTTTCAGGGTTGATGCATCATTGGCGAATATGAGACAGTTTGCAAAGGCGTTTAGCTGTCCCAAAGGTTCCAAAATGAATCCAACCAGTAGGTGTGAAATATGGTAAGGATTGGAGACAATGGATTGCAAGATTTATGAGGACTTCGCAGCAATTTTATAAATCCAGAATATGTTTCATTTGCTTTTATTCGCAGCAAAAAGACAAAAGGGGGTCATAGTGACCCTCTAAATATTTTCAATGTTTCGACCAAATCAAAGATCCTTATGTTTATAAAACTACAAAGTATTTTTCCGTTGAATAATCACTAACTTGATGATGAAAATATTTGTGATCCTTTCTTTTTCTTCCACTATGGATTTTTTTGATACAGGCTTTTCTTTCTTACCTCAACAAAATTTCCAGTATTTCAAGCCGGAAAAATAATTATCCTCTAATAATGTAGCACCATAAAGCTAATATATCTACTGTCATTTATGTTTTAGTTTTAAAATGTACAAGTGGAAAATACATAGTTAATTATTGTTGAAATTTTTAATAATTTTGATTTGACTTTCAAAAAAAAACTTACTACCACCAAAATGGAATCCTTTTAGATAACTTTATATTCAAGATGATCATTTATTTTAATGAAGACGTTTTTGTATGTAATTATAAAAATATGCTAAAAAGTAATATATACATAATTGAATTTTGTCGTTTAAGATAAGTAAAAAACAAGATCTTATTAAATGCTATTTATTATTTAGAATTATTATTTAGAATGTAAAATGATGTTTTTAGATTTTAAAATAAAATAATGACAATTTTTAAAAATTCAGCATCATTTTTTTTTGTTATATTCAAAAAATTTCAATCATGACCATATTATCAACCATGCAGAAGGAGATAGGCCGTTTGATCCGTGGCCACATGGTTTAGGCCCTGAAGCATAAATCTGAGAGCGACGTGATCGACTTTCTTTCAAATCTCTGCATGGCGTCTTGAGATGCTTTGAGTAATGCAGAACCCTCATTAAGAGAAACTGAAAATCCTTGATGAGTAATCAAATCATCGATTCATTAATTAATTCAATATTTGTAAGACAACACTATCCTTTTACATAAAACTGGAAGATTTCATAGCTCACTTGACACTTTCAACCTTAATTCTTTGGGATAAGACGGCAGTTGAATTTGATGTCGGAAAAAAAGCTTAAATTAATGGTGGCCTTTAGAGGGTGAAAACTAAAAAGAGCCTCGCACTTTTTTCCCGAAAATAAATCTGTCCCCTAGACCACCGTGGGAGAGGTTTCAACGTGAGTGGTCCCTCATGTTGTAAATTGTTTCTGCTAAATAGTGACTTAACCCTTAGAGCACGAAAAACGTATATTTGTGTTCGAAATTAGCACAAATAAGACACCTGCGTCTATTTAACATAGCTCGTGAACATTTGATTTGAACTCCTTGATCGCTAGGCTCATATGAAAACTATTTAAATTCTTTTTCAAATGGTATACTAGACTTTCAAATTTGGAGCAGCCAGTAGTTAAAAATGGCATAGAAATTTGAAAGAATTTGTTAAAATTCGAGCCCAATTTTATATGATTTTCAAAAAAACTGACGCATTCTAAGGGTTAGTATCTACAGGTTTTGATTGTCAGGACACCAACACCATTAC
>JAUBWS010073577.1:0-13495 GCA_032270445.1 Darlingtonia californica
CAGCTATGTTATTTTGAAATAAACACAAGGTTTTACACTGGAAATATAAACGTTCGTTCGTTCAATCTTAAAATTGAAGAGTGCGATTAATCGCGCTCCTTATCAAGATAGAGGAGCGCGACAGGGAGCGCGAGCGCGATCGCGCTCCTCAGAATGAGAAGACTGACGTATATGTGAAAAATGACAATACTTTAGTAGACTTAAATATGCTCGAAATTGACTTCATATTTGTTTATGTATCTTACAGGGTGTCAACCATTTACATAGGCATCATGTCATACATAGAGATATCAAAGGACAGAATATTCTACTGACAGAAAATGCTGAAGTTAAACTAGGTAGGTGAAGCCCCTGGTTTCTCAGATCCAATCAGTACAGCTTTTTGAATGTGACGTTATACGGTACCCGGGGGGCTGGTTTGCATCCCTCTGCTGCCGTATACTAAAAATACAAGTTCATTGTTGGGGAGGGGGGGGGCGGGTGGCAGCGGCAAGAGAACAGATGTCAATATATTTCATCATTTTCTTCTTAAGCTACCGTATACTGAAGATACAAGTTACTGGGTAACTAAAATGGCTTCTGTTGCTCTGACCCTTGCGCCAATAATTTCAATTTAAGTCCATAGTACCCACCACGAACTTTTATATTTTTTAGTTGATTTTGGTGTAAGTGCTCAACTAGATCGTACCGTTGGAAGACGAAACACATTTATTGGCACGCCTTATTGGTAATTATTAAGTCATTAATGTTTTACTATTTCCCATTTATCTGATTAGATCAATTGATATTATACTATTTAAGCTGAGGAAATTTATAAGATTCCAGACATATTGCGGAAATATGTCTACATTCTTCAAGTTGTTTTATTAGAAGATTTTCATTATCAAATGTTATGTCATTTACAGGAAATTACAGGAGCGAAACAATAAGTGATTTTTTTGGAAATTATAATTTCTGGTTGATAACATGTCACGATATAACTCAACATGTTTACAATGCAACAACTATCAATCAAGGGAAAATCAATGAATCATGTTAATTAACGCCCTCGCACCGTTGTTTATGAAAGCGAGGCGTGTGCTCCAATCAAAAAAAATCGCGACTATTTGAGGTGTAAATGGACTCATTTTATAGACCACTGCATTTTTTTAACAACGAGTCTTGCTAGTTTACCCCCTCGCACCGTTGTTTACGAATGTGAATCGTGCGTTCCAGTCGAAAAGCTTTGCGTGAAATGTACTTTTCTTACAGGCTACTGCTTTTCTAACTAACACGAATTATTTTCATTTTATCTTAACAAGAGGAACTTCCCCTATATATGTCGATGGTGTAAAACGATATGAAATATTTGAATCCTTTGTTTGTTGACTTTTATACAGGATGGCACCTGAAGTTATTGTATGCGATGAACAACCTGACGCCACATATGATAATAGAGTAAATTAGATTTCTCTTGATTTATTTTTTCAATACACCCTCCCTCACTCTGCTCCGCCTTTTTCCGGTTACTGGAACTAGGTATCAAAACGTCAAGAAAATAAAAGTGTCAGTGAATTTTCCCAGGCTAAAATGATCGAAAATTGTTCCGCACAGTTTTTAGAGGTATCAAGAACCTTCCCCCCTCCCCTTCTTTTTGGATAACCTCCCTATTTATAAAAATTGCCGAACCCAGACAAAAACACAGTTTTACAGTCACTTCTACCTAATTATGTCGTGTCGAAGGAAAAGTTATTATGTCGGAGGAAAAAATTATTTTTCGTCTTTATGTTATGAATATTATGTCTTTTAGTGTGATATGTGGTCGATTGGTATCACAGCAATCGAAATGGCCGAATCCCAACCACGTGAGTATCATTTGCTTGGAGTAGTTTGAAGTGACTCTAAAGGTTTGAGGTGTTTCTGGAGGGCTTAGAGTACTGCGATTCGATTCTAGAAGGCTTGAAATGTCTCTAAAGTAATTCTTTGTGGCTTAGTGAGTGTCTTAAAAGAAGTAGCTCGGTGTACGAAACAATAATACATTTTACATGAATGATCAGTTAATCACATTGTACCTGCTTGCCTTGTTTTGAGATTTAATTTTTAATGGTATTTATTATAGAAATTTTGATCTTCTTTTTGTTTTCATAGCATTATGTGATATGCATCCGATGAGGGCGTTGTTCTTGATACCCAGAAGTGAACCACCCAAATTGAAGTCAAGAAAATCATGGTCGAAAAAATTTCGTGATTTTGTTACCGTGTGTCTGATCAAAGACTACCTTCAACGTCCGACCGCTGAACAATTGCTGCAGGTAATCTCAGGCATATTCATAGAGAAAAATACAGCCGGGCAGTGATTGCCTACCAAACAACTGTTTATCAACATATTATTGGGGCAATTTTTCTCGTTTTTTAACTTGGTGTGCAAATTCAAGGCAGACGATACATTTTAGATGTAACTTTAAGGAGGGCAAAAATATTCCTCTCAGATCTTTCAGATGGGCGTGCAGGTGTGCGCGGGCATTCACGCGCATGCATATAAGAGCCTGTCAACTCCGGAAACGGCATTTTAAAAGACGGTTGATGATGTAACTCATTCGCTGTCCTTTTTACAGATTACACGTTGCCACACAGATTATTGACTGTCTGACTCGTTGAAAAGAAATTGTTTTCCAATACGGCTTAAAATAGCGTACGTTGCCATTGCAAACTTAGTGTTCCTTTTTTGGCCTCGTTTTCTTGTAATTAAGAATTTTCAAAGCCTATTCTGATGGTTAACAGTAGTGAATTTACTTCAAATTTTGCTAATCATCTCAACTTAATATGAAATTGTTGGCATTACAAACTGCAGTTTTTGATCAACATCATCAGTTTGCTATTTCGGAAGGGTGTATTCCAATTTTTTTGAATTTATTGTGAACTGGTGAATTTCTATTGAAACATCTGTCAAGTTAACCTATTATGTAAAACAAAAGGCTTATTGTTTATTTGACTTCCTATCCCTTTTCTTTTTCTAAAGCATGACTTTATCCGTGGATCACGTGCACAAGATCGAAAGATTCGTATTGAAATCAAGGATTTTATCGATCGTGCGCGGCGAAGACGTGGTATGATTGATATGGAAGAAGAATATGAATATCGAGAAGGTGATGAGTATGATCTAGCTGCAGTTATTCAAGAAGAAGAAAGAGGTGATACACTAAACGAAGCTCCTGGTGCTACACTGCGTAGGAATTTGACAATGATGCAGGGTGGTGAACCATCTCCCGTCGGTATGTTCATTTTTATGTAGCTATATGATATTGTAAACGATATGAGTTTCCAGTATAGAGTTCATGTACAGATTTTCTCAAAGGTTGACTTATATCAACATTAACTAAATACATGCTTGAAGAATTGAAAATTTCGTGCACGTCAAAGACATTTAGCGTACACGCAATTCTTCGAGCCACGTTCGCAACCTTATAAGTTCAAACTTCAGCCAGGTTAAACCTCAGACTTGAAAATTAGTACCCGTTGATTCGTTGTTAAGCACTCAGCATTTTTTTGTAACTCATACCGTCCCTTACCATACCCGACTTAATTTTGTCAATAAATGAGTTGTATAGTTACCGAGAAAGTTCCGCGACTGGGTAGGTAAAGGTCAAAGACGATGATGTGGTGTTGAAGATAACGAATGTGAGTTAAAAAGAAATCAATAGGTTATTTTCTACTCACTAACTTCGTATTATTTTATAGAAAAAAATTTCGAACGAAATATATTTGAAGACGATGATGGGCATGATACAATAAGACGATCTTACGTGAGTAAAATTTCCTTTCTCAAAACCTACAATTTTGTAAAATCAGAGATATGGTGAAGTAAGAAACGAAAGTATGCATCTGATTTCAACTTAATGTGAGGTTCGCTTTGTTAATTGTGGCATGAATGCAGAAGCCTTTCTTCCAAGAAATTTTCGATTAACCATAAATTTTAGACAAGGCTCTCTTAAGAAATGTTTTAGTATAATTGAGTTCGAATATGTGAGTGTCTAGTGTAGTATGGCCTGTTTGAGATCCTCGAGTCTGTTTATTTCAGGGTGATCAGGGTGAAGAAGATGCATCGCCTTGCCGCACGCCCTCACCCTCATCGTTCCATGAAGCACAGGTACCTGATGTTGCGTCCATACACAGTGCGGAACATACAGAAGATGAGAGTGATGATGATAATGGAACGTTACTTCATCCAAAACATAAACAAAAGTATGAATTATTTGTGGTAGAATTATTGCATCACGAATTTTTATAACACTGATTAAATCGAACTTGTTTTTTTTTCCAATTTAATCATGATTTGTGCATTTTTCCGGTACAAGTCTTCGAATATAGTAGTGTAATTTATTCTATTCCTTGTGATCTCATAGTTCTCTGTTTTTTTAATTTTAGCCAACCATACGACCATTTTGAAACGCTAAATCGTTTGGTAGACGATCTACAAGGTAAATATGTAATTTGAAAGTATTAGTCTATCAATATGGGGTATACATTTAGATTCGTTTGACGATTATAAATGACATTGTAGACACTGAGAGACGATACAATTTAGGAAAACGTACCTCGGCAGGATTTTTTTATTTCTTTTACGCCTTTTTTTCAATATTCTTTTCCAAATCAATCGTCTCTCTTTTTGTTAACTGAAATTAATGTTTTTGAGTCAAAATTAACCGATGAAAAAAAGCACGACAAAACGAACAACATCTACGTACCTCGGCATTTGCGTCGGCAACTGCTGTCTGCTGAGGGAAATTTCGAGGGCTGCTTTCTATAGCGAACGACAGCTTCTGATGAGTAAAATTTTGACAAAACATTTGCGCTGATGTGCTTGATATTATATAGACAATCTTCTCTTTCATTTGTAGCGCACGACCTCGATTCTTCAAGACAACACGACACACGACATGCGAATTTGGTAGACACTGAGACTAGTTCACAAACTAGCCTGGAAATGATACAACAAGGTCATCCGCTACCAGACGTTTTACCAAGACAACATAATCAATTTAGTCAGGTAATACGTATACGACATACACATCCCACTTTTTCCTTTTTGAAGTCATAATATGTACTTTTTATAAAGATCAAGTTTTGTGATTTTTCGATATATACTCATGTTCAAAACTTCTAAATACTACCATAACAAGGTCTCAATTGGATCCAACCAACTAAATGAATATTAGACTCTAGCCAAGACGAATTTATCATCAACGTCGAAAGTGTCCTTGATTGTCAGAAGTATCTATCTAGCGCCTACAATACCTACGTATGGTCAGTTGGAGTGATATTCATATTAATACCCTTAACGTAAGGGTTTACAAACGGATGGTATGGAGGTCAAGCCCTGGTGTGGTCGGTTTAATTCTATCAAGTTTTTATATCTAAATAATACTCGCAAAGGGGTAAGATTTTGAAAGTGTGTAGCGCTACACATTTTATACTCAACCCCGTCACACCACTTAGTCTGATATTCTTCACTCGTGTTTGTGGCAGGGTTAGGGTTTGGACAAGGTATTATTTTTTGCTATTCGGAATGATGCTTTTGGAATTTAAAGTTTTATATACTTTCGACTGTTAGAAAGATACTTCCAAACTTCAAATAATACTTCCGATCATCAAAGATTTTTAAACGAGGGCATAATGCCTAACCCTTACAACACACTCAACTTTCTGAAAATGGTCAAAATTTAACATTTCTCAAATTTGAACTTACATTTGAACTGAACAGTAAGAAACTTAGTTTGGTATGAGAAGAAAGCTCGTTTTATTGTCTTTCACAAAATGTATAGGTTGAACGAGTGATTTTGAAGCATTCCTTCAAATACAGTGGTATTTTGATCAAATCTGAAACTGTGCTCTCAGGGTTAAGATTTAGTTAATTTTAGAATTGATTTTGAATTAATAATCATGAAATTGTAGACTATATAAAGTCTGTAAGTATACATTTATTTATTTGTATTTTTCGTAGCCGGTACGTGATTCAATGGCATCATCAGTCGGTAACATTTCGACGGCTTCAAATGATTCGGACGACCGAAATAAACGTAAGAAGCCGAGTATAGCATCAAGCGGTAGTCGTAAAACACTCATTTCCGAATGTAACGTTAACGTAACACCTGAACGATATGACGGTGACGAAGATAATGATGTAGGTGCTGTTTATTAATGGTTGATGTTATTTTCACCCTGCGCAAGCCCCATTCAGTCATTTTAATGTCCAATGTCTTATAGTGAAAATTAATTGCCACAACCTGATTGCGACGGACTTTTCGAGGGGCACCCCGTATCACATGCGTGACAGATGGATTTTGTTAAACTAGAACCCTCAGATAAGGAACGGCACGATCCATGAATCATTTGATAGCACCCCTTTCTGTGGTGCACTTGGCCATGTTATCTCAAGTATTGCCATGCCTTTCCATGGCATGGCTTGGCCTGAAACATTTTGGATCGAGTGGAATTCGTTCAATCCCTCGGAAGATTTAATGTCCCAATATTGCTTTTGTTGTCAATTTTTCCATTTTTCTTTTTAGCTTCCAGAAATACGGAAATATAGACACAAATTTCGCTCAGAGATTCTCTGTGGTGCATTATGGGGTAAGGACGCGTTTTTGTCACATTCTTCAGACAATAGCACGAAAAATGTTGCAGCCATAGTAAATCTTTCGAAAAGTTGATCTTCAAGAGTATTTTTGCGTTTGTTTGATTATCCTAGTAGTTTTTTACTTCCTTTGTTCTATTGTATAAGTATAGTATAATTGTGTACGAATTACCTTTCTTAGGTGTCAATCTACTGGTAGGAACAGAAAATGGTCTGTATTTGTTGGACAGGAGTGGAAATGGCAAAGGTAGTCTTTTGAAGTCTATTGAAAATTATAATTGAAAAGTGTATTCGGATGTCACAAGACAAAACTTATTTTACACTGAAGTCGGTTAATTTTCGATGCGCTTCGGCCTAAGATAAAAGAACGGAACCCATGTTTCTTCGTGGAAATTCTTTTACAGCTTTTATAGCTTTGCTATACGAGGTGTACAAAGAAATTCCTTCTATGTACTATCGGTGTTTATCAACGTGGAATAAACTGCCGAAAAATGTTGTTTACGTAAGATCGATAAAGGTTTTTAAAGAGAAGCTAAACGAGACATGGAAGAATCATCTACTACCATATATGGCTTGTGACTATTATGAAAATGTATTCAATTTTATTATTTGGTTCATAGAAGCCCTTAGTGTGCCTGAGAGCTTGTCTTTCTTCGTAATAATATACATATTCATTCAAAATTTGTTCATTTTATCTCTCTTTCATAAACAGTGTTTCCATTAATTATGAGGCGCCGCTTCCAACAAATTGATGTATTAGAAACTTTGAATGTCTTGGTCACAGTCAGTGGTATGTTACTTTCATCTCATAATTTACTGTCTTCGAAAATTTCTTTTTTGTTCAATGATATTTCAATTGAAGATTGAGGTTTCTTTTGGGTCACCTATTATTGGAATCAAATATTAATCATTGCTTTTGTCATATAGAAAAATGTAGAACTTGGTATTCAACAGCTAAACCGTCTCATACGATTTCAAACGTTTAAACCTATTTATATGTGTTGTAGAGTTCTCTCTCATTTTCCTCAAGCTATGAAGAAAACTGAACGAAAAAGTTCTAGAAATGTTGTATGTCAATTTTTTTATTTGACTTCGATTAGTGCATCTCTTTTATTCATTTGCAGGTAAATACAATAAGCTAAGGATATATTATTTGTCTTGGTTGAAAAATAAGATCGTCAAAGGCGAAGAGGTATGGAAATTTATCTTAACATTTTAAGTTTGTGTTTCAACTATTTTCAAACCTAAAACTGCGAAATATTTCATACTTTTTATAATCTGTATCCTGCAAACCCACGGTCCTCTCTCAATGTACGAGTCGTATAGATCTTTTTACCCGGGGGCCAGAACGGTTAAGTTTTGAAACAACACATCAACTTCATTATACATAGGTACTTTATTGATTGAGTTGTAAAAATATGTACAAAAAGTACTAAAGAAGTGATAGTGATAAAGTGATAAATTTAAAGACTAGATTTAGTTATTCAAAGACAATAGTTCGGAGTTCCAGACTTATTATAATTAAATTTCATCAAATCTTCTTGTTGTCTTCCAGGCAGATAAACTGAAACAGAGAGATTATACGACGGTCGGTGAATTTGATGGATGTACACATTATAAATTAGGTAAATATAAAGAATCTCTTCATTGTCATTTATCTGTGTGTCCGTTTCTCCTGAAAGATTGGATAACTTCATATTTCAATCAATATATAAATTATACTCTTGATACGTGAGAATGCTACCCCACTTCGTCGAATTCCTCTTTATTGTGATGCTTTTTCTATGAAATGAAAATTCAATTCTTCTTTAAAGTTGAAAATGTACGTGGATTGAAAGTGATAAATATGTAGATCGGAGAGGCCTATAGTTTCGGTACTAATACATGTCTAAAAAAGGGCTTAACATTAACGTTCGAAAGTTTTAAGTAGAGTTTGAATTTCGATGTTACTCAGGCTTAATTGGTGCTGATTGTTGATTATCAATATAAATGAATTGAATAATTTTATTGATTTTAGTAAATTTCCACAGAATCAAATTCTTAGCAATTGCTGTTGGACATGCTATAGAAGTTTACGCATGGGCTCCTAAACCATATCACAAATTCATGGCTTTCAAGGTTTGTCGATTTTACTATCGTGTCGTAACAGTTTGTAGATTTTACTATCGTGTTGTAACAGTTTGAGTTATATATGCTCAATTTCCTACCTTAGATTAAAAACATTTTATGGAAGATATTTTCATAACTTTTAGGCAAATTTGCGAAACGAAAATGTCTTCCGCGAGATTCAAATGACACTGATAATTTACGAAAGTTTTAACGGCAGTGTACTTCATCTTTTCGCAAAATTAATCTCGTAGTCCAAAAGAATTCGGCAAATTTCACATTTTGAAGAGTCGTTAGGATCCGAGGAATTTTATTGCTTCCTTAAGGTAAAATAAAGCCAAAAAGTATTCGGGTGAATTTCGATGTGTTAAGAAAACAGAAAAATTGATTCCAAACCCGGCTAAGGACTGATATTTGTAGCATTTTAGAAAAAATGGAAAGGGAGTGATTTACAAAAGCTATAAAAATTTACCATATATCTTATATTCAATTTGCAATTCATTCAGTCGTTCCGGAATTTGACTCAAAAACCTCTGATGGTTAACATGGCCATTCAAACGGACAGTAGCAAACTACGTGTCATCTATGCTTCAGAGTCCGGTTTCCATGGTGTTGACCTCGATTCCGCATCCGTTTACGACATTTTTGTTCCACGAAAAGGAGAACCAATCAACGCACATTCTATTGTTCCGTTGCCAAGTAGCAACGGCAGAGTCATTCTCTTGTGTTATGACGGTAAGAAAACTACTTTGCTTCAAATTCTGATGCTTTTGGCGTATGATATTCATCAATGTTTGATTTTAGAAGCTCTACACAATTCGTTTAAATATTTCAAAAATTTCGCGATTTATCATGTTATCTTGAGCTTCATGCATTTTGCTACATGCATTCTTTATATTCTTTTAGACGAAGGTGCATACTTCAGTACGTCTGGTAAACAAGTGAAAGATGCAACTATACGCTGGGGTGAACCACCTTACTCTGTTGGTAAGTTTTTTTCCCAAATTTCAACGGCCTAATAAATGTAGTATTTTGGATCAATAAGCAATCTTATGAGAAGGTGATAGGAGAGTTTTTAAAACCAAAATTTTTTTTAATAATCTTAATCTTAATATGCTTATATGGAATGAGTGTACTGGTAGCAACCAGGAAAAACATTTTCTTGCCGAATACATCCTTCTCCAAATAAGTTTTAGCATGTTCTGCCTCTTTTCCAATCAAATTAAATTATTGTAATCGACTATAAATTTAAAAAATGCAAGAAATAAAAGATTAATACTTTACCAGCAATTTACATTTCGCTAGAGAGTTACGCTTTTCAACCTTCCTGCTCTGGAACAATCTTCGCTGAAGATCTAAAAAACAGTCTTCATTCAGTCCCCCCCCCCCCCCCCCCCCCCCCCCCCCCCCAGGATTCCAATCATTAATATGCACACATATACAGTTGGTAATCACGTTCATAATTTGTCTAGGGTTTTTAGGGTATATTCTGACACCAACATTCTGTGTAAATACTTTTTTGAGAACATGTAAATAAAAAGCTCTTTCAGTAGCGGTTTCTTCTAAAAAATCGAAGGTACAAATGGGTGTATGGTACATGTGTTGTTTTACAACGGCCAAGGTTAGTGGGGGATACATGTAGCTTCTCATTTCAAGGGTGGAAGTCTACATGGGGGGACAAAAAAATTCCTTGGGGGGGAGGGAGGGAACCCCTCGTGAAACCATGGCCTTTCTTATTCTGATGTTTTTATTTGTATGATTTTATTATATTCTTCCATTATAGCTCACATTGGTACTGGTCAAATTATGGGGTGGGGTGAGAAGGCAATCGAAGTACGAAGTTTAGAAACTGGCTTACTAGACGGCGTGTTTACACATAAACGAGCTCAACAATTTCGATTCTTATGTGAACGTAATGAAAAGGTTTGTAAACCCAATATTTTAATTTTCCTTTTTAATGATCTTTTTTTGAAAGTAATTTTATTCTTGGAAACACCTACAAGGGCACCTTCTGTAATTCACAGTGATTGACAATTTTAACTACCTAAAGTATCGTGAATGCGTCTGGTTCTGCGCCATACATTTGAGAGTGCTTTCATTAATTAACTCGCCCTGACAGTCTGATGAGATTATTGGAGGATTTTTTTTGAATCTAGAAGAAATTAGCTAAGACACTTTTGCTTCTACGTTCAGCCTGGCATGTAGTTTGTAGTTTTATAGTTGAGTTTTATTAGTTTAACCAAAATATTTTGGTATCAATTTTAGGTTTTCTTCGCTTCAACGGGCGCTTCTGGCGGACAAGTGTATCATATGACGCTAAGTAGTACGTTCAAGAACTTTAAATAAAAAAGTGATAGTGAAGTTCAGTGGAGATTTCAGATACACACATCGTTTTTAACCAGAGAAATTAATGGATTGCTCCCATTCGGACAAGATGACACTATTTTATCGAGCGTCTTTGTCGTTAGTGAACTATTTAGAAAGAGCGAAATGATTGTAAATTATTGGAGTGGTTCCCTTTCTGAAGAAAAAGGCTCAATTTTACTAACAAACTGACAAAATGGTATATTTGATGAAGAAAATCACGGACAAGTATTGGAAAAATATGAACTTCACTAGATGAAATTTTTTTATCCTGGAGGAATGTTTTCTTTTCATTTTTAAGAGTTTGTTTTTAGATGGTTAGATGTTCAGCAAGCTGCACGCATTTTGCTGTGAAGAAATACGATAAGCCCGGATGTTTGTAACAATAAATTTTCACTTTCCCATCCGAACGATCGGTTAAGGAAGATTTTACATACCAGCGAATGTCTTTGAGTTCTGAGTTAACATTCGTTACCTCGTTACATTCGTTAGAACCATGACCACAAGTCCGTTTATTAGCTTTTTTAAATATGAAAATCACTATTACCTTATACCCTGAGTGTTGGAATTTAACAAAATTGAAATTTTCTCTCGATTGAACTAAGAAGGGATATAAGATTTTTTGCTCAAGTTTATAGGAGAAGGTAGGGGAGATGTCTGTTATTCGGGAGAATGTCTGCCACCGCAGGAAGCTTCCTCTATTCAACTCGGGGGAAAATCGAGGTAATAGCATATAGAAGAATTTAAGTAAAATAATTACTCAAACGTGTTTTTAACCTATAACCTGGTTAACTTGTCGTCAAAAAATTTATATTTTTCCGATTTTGTTTTTTGTCTGATTTTTATCTTTATCATGATTTCAAGTGTAAGTACCTATTACAACAAAACTATTTCCCTAAGGCCCCCTATCCCTAATAATCTCGCCTTGTCCAAACCCTCACTCGTAAAGTAAGAAACATACCACGAGGTATTTGCAATAAAATTTATTATATGTACAGAAGTGCTGAATAGCAGTATATAATGTAGGAGTTTAAGTTATATTACACGCTTCACGCTAACCTTACAATCATATTTTCTAGGCTTGTTGGTTTTTAAATCAATACACTTTTTATAGCATATAGCTTTTTTCTTCTTTTATCTTCCAGTAGAGTCGAAGAATTTTGTTTCTTAGCGCAAATGTTTAATAATGAAGTCTTGATAGTAAAATATTTAATAAACCATTAATTTTATGTTATTTTTATGTTCTTTAACTTTATAAATCTATTTTTTGTTTCATATACCTTTAGATTTCTTTTTGTATTTAGCTGCAATATTTTAAAAATTGGTATCCTTCAAGACAGAAAAATCAAGAAAAAAATATGTAAAATTGAAAATGAATTGTGCTCATACTTTTTAGTGTTAAAAGTACATTTCTTTGCGCTTTCCTTGTTTAAAATTTAGCTTTAGAAAATAGCTAAATTAAATCCACGAGAAATGTGGATGATGATAATGTTCCGCTGAGGATGTTCTGAAAAAAATTAAATCCACGCGAACCGTAAACTTTTTCAAAAGCAAGAAATTTTACCAGCGCAATCTCAAATCTATCTCAAAGCTTGAAGCATTGCAAAAGATTGATATTCTGACAAATCAAATTTATTTCATTCGTTGAGAGATATGGACAATTTCGGAACATTGTGCCCATTTGTTGGAAAATGACAGCTTGTTTGAATAAGAGTGTGCGTAATATTATACGAAAAAATGTTGGAAAATTTTGAAAAAGTATGTTTATGGTAGACAAACTTCAACGACCTTCTCTGATTTCAAAGATGTAGATTCTCCCATAACTTCTACAGTTTTGTATATACAGATCTTCAAAATAGACTAATAATAATAAAAAACAACGTATTTGAAAAAAGGTAAGATTGAAGATTTTGTATACCAAATAATTTGAAACTCATACCAAAAAAAGAAAAAAAGCAAAGATTATTCTTCGATTTTTCTTCTTCAATTTCAGTTTCAGTTTTTTTAAAACATTTTTGCATCATATATTATTCTACTCTAGATTACCTTTCAAACTATTTCCGACATCTTATTGGGACAAGTTTTGGCGGGGATTTGAATTGGCAAATAGACAAAAATGCCAAATTTGGCGGGGACTTATTTATTTTGGCAAATAACACAATGAAACAAAGTTTTATTAACAGCTTGAATAGTTTTTTTACATAAAAATAAAAGATATTTCCAAAAAGCTTCGACTTAGTAAATGTAAATGAGTAAAAATTCTCTAACAATGAAAGTCAGTTCTTTTTAAACAGAATTGTATTTTCTTTTTAATTATATGACTGATTACATTTCGCTTAGAAGCGTAAACGTAAAGCAGGGTGATTAATCCGTAATAAGCTTGCTTTTTTTGTAATCGCCCTACTTTTTTTG
>JAUBWS010073588.1:0-13495 GCA_032270445.1 Darlingtonia californica
AACAGGTCGGCATAGAAAGACCGACCTTAAGTGAAATTAGCTCGGCTTTTGCGTCGGCAATGCCGTATGCCGAGCTAGATTAAAAGGGCTGAACATATATTATAAAGCCAAACGCTAAATCCGCATAAATATTCACAATGTTAACCCTCTCCAGCAGATAAGTTCTGGGTGTTCTGAAAATTTATTGCAAAGATATTCCTTTGGTAACTGAATAATGTTTTATCAGATGTTCTGAGACTTCTGGATTGGAGGTAAGTTCTGCATTACCAAACAATTGGACCCAAACATACAAATTCTCAACAATTTGGCAATGTTCCAAAAAATTTGTCCTGATGACGTCATTCTAGTGAAATTTGGCTTAAAACCGCAAACTTTGCCAAGTTCAATGACTTGTGACGTTCTATTTGGCTTTTATGAGGTAGGGGTTAATTATAGCTTTAAAATGAAGGATTCAAATATTTTTTTATGACATCATAGTGGAAAGTTAAGAGTGATTTTAGTCCAAAAGTTGGCATTTGTCACAAATTTGTCCAAAATTGTCATTTTCGCACTTGTACATAACTTTTGAACCAGTATTGGTATTGACTTCAATATTTGAACAGTTATACTAACTACTGTAAGTCAATAATACCAAAGGAGTGATGTAAAAAAAATCAGATTTATAAGTTGTGACGTCTCATTGTCAATTTCCTGAATTTTGGTCATATTTTTAGTGTGCTTTTTACCATAAAAATGCTTATTTTTGTGCAAAGAATGCTGATGTCAAATTTTTGGTAATCTTTTTTTAAATTTTTTTTTAAATTTTGAAAGTTCACATAATTGTCTATGTCTTTGACAATTTTCATGTAAATTGGATAAGATTTGCGGATTTTAGGCTGTGAATAATTTTACCCCCCAAACCGTTTAACGTATATGAAAAAGCCCAACCGGAATAGGGTTAATCTCTCAATCAAGAGACTGATAGAAAAACAAACATTAAGCATAATCATCAATAAGTTGTTTGTTTTTCCAGCCATGAGGAAAAATGATAACTTCATGACAAGCAATTTTTCTTGTTTGTTTTTATACGTCCTTATTGTTTGCTGAAATTTTGCATACTGGCTAATCCAAATATTCTGAATTTATAATGGTGACATTTAGAATTTTTCCCCAAAAAATTAAGAGTGCTTATTTTTAGCCTGAATTGATGCTAACTTAAGTGTGATAAGGCTTTCCAGGCTAACATGATGCCCAGATATTTTATTTCCAACCGACACGCTAAAGCTCTAAAGATCGCATGGAAAAAATACCGCTTTTCTTCGTCTGTGCCTTTAGAGCATAAGCGTGCCAGGCAGAAGATAACCAATCTGAATACCAGGTTATTCCAGACAGGAAAATCATTTTGGCTATATTACGCACAATGACAGTACTGTATGATATCCAAATTACGCACCACCTGACCTGACTTTACGCCATAGTTCCGCCGGTTTTCTTAAACACTAAAAATTATAGCATCAACATCGTATATAACATCAGCTCAATAAAAACAAAAAATTGTTATCAGTCTTTATCGTCATCAAATCTCAGGACATTTATAGGAGCCAATGTGCAAAATTTTAAGAACCTTCACTACCTGTCCCTCCAAACGATTGTGAAATCTACTAAAGAGATTAACTACTAAATACACTTTAACCCTAAAACGATCATCTTCCCTTTCATCAATATTGACAACAATATTCCTTCAATTCAGGTGATACAGCATTAGTATAAACTTTCTTTTCACATTTTTAAAATAGTAAGAAGTGGACTATATCATAAGAACCTAACAGGAATCCACCTCCCCCACTCCTTATTGTTGATAGGAAGTTGTTCCCTATAGGCATTTGTCCCCTTTGTAACACAAAGAAATTCCAGCCCCTGCACAAAAGAAATATCTTGTTCCCTATTCTTAGGGGTGAAGGACAACAATAGGATAATAGATTTATATGAGGGTTTTGATATTTGAAAATAGTCTATGTTTAACTACTTACTTAACTACTTACTGCACAATTTAACATCTTCTTTTCCCAGCAGCTGGTTGGACGCCTTCCTGTCTTGACAGCTTTCCGCAAGGTAGAACAGTCAGCTGTAAGATTCTCTGTTATGTTGAGGGCCGCCATATCCGTCTTGATGTTGTCAAGCCACATTTCTTTTTTGAGCGACCAATATACTTCCCCCCGATGTCGAACAAAAGAATGTTCTTTTGCCATTGCTCTTCATCCATCCTTTTTATGTGGCCAAACCATCTCAATCTTCCTTGACGAAGAATCATTTCCAGAGAAGGTATACTGAGGAAGGACCTTAGATCAGCAGTTGGAATCCTATCAGAAAGGCGCAAAAGAACATATCCAACACACCATGGCATTATCGTTCCTCATCAATCGCATTTTATCAGCATCAGTTAGAGCCCATGTTTCACTGGCATGTAGAAGAACCCCACAAACACCAGCAGAGAAAACACGACCCCTGAAAACAGCAAATTTTTGTTAAGAAAACATATTTCATTTGAATGGCGTCTTACGGCACCGATACACTTGGGGATAAGAAGATCTCTGTTTTCTCCTGCTAGTTTAATTCTTTGAAATATTTTTTTGACCCTTTTCTTCACAGGGGGGGGGGGGTTATTTTACGAAATAAATTGCGATTTTCTTTAAGGTCCGAAAGAAAAATTTGAAAGCTTTCAAAAGAAATATTGACAAGTAATGTATCAGGGCCTTTAGAATTTTAAAGAAATGACCTTTGAGGAAACTATGCTCCTCAAAATACAAAATTCAGACAGCTTCAACAGTTTTGCAAAAAACAACATTCTAGGGGCCACCCCTATTCTCTGGACTAAGTACTGTAGTTTTTATAAATGATCTCTTCTTTTTAGATATAGATATTCATAAATATAATAATTATGGATAGCAGGGAACTAAGGTTCGTTAACGATGGTAATATCCAAGGTATCGCACCAGATGTAGTCCAAGGTAATTCAAACATTGCAATGCCATTACAAGGTATCAGTTCTGCCATGAAAGGAGATATTGATCATGTCCAGTTATTATCATCGCAGTTCAAATCTCTACTGAAAACAGGAGAGTTTTCAGATGTTACATTTGTTGTGGAAGATCAGAAGTTCCATTGCCACAAGATTGTTTTATCAGCAAGATGCGAATACTTTCGAGCATTATTGTTTGGTGGAATGAGAGAGTCCAATACTCATGATGAGATAGGTCTTAAAGATACACCTGCTGGTCCATTTGCTATTCTTTTGGAGTATCTTTATAGTGGTTTCATATCATTAACAGAGTTAAAGGAAGAAGATGCAATCGATCTACTTGGTTTGGCAAATAAATATGGTCTTTTGGATTTACAAGCTTCTATTGGATACTACTTGGAGTCAAGAATAAGTGTGAAAAATGTCTCATTGATCTATGATATTTCATGCTTGTATGACTTGCAGGCATTGCGAGATAACTCTTTAAAGTTCATGGACCACAATGCTGTTGATGTTCTTGAAACTGACAGCTTCACAAATCTATCTGAGCTGGGAGTAACCACAGTTATATCAAGAGACTCCTTCTGTGCACCAGAAGTGAAAATATTCAAAGCAGTTGCTAAGTGGATAAAATCAAATGAAGAAGATGGAAATGATTACAAACATATATTGAAAATTATTCGGCTGCCATTGATTAGTCTACACGACTTGTTTCATGGTGTCAGAGAATCTGAGTTGTACCCATCAGATGTCATCCTAGATGCTATCCAAATGAAAACTGAGTACAAAGTGAATGACATGCCATTCCGTGGTCACTTAGGTAAGATACTGGCTGTGATTATGATTGTGAAGCTGTGACTGAGTGGTTAAGGCGCTAGTCGCGGCGCTAGTGGCATGAATGCAGGTTCACCAATCACTGATAATTCTGTATGGTCTGAGGTGTTTCCAGGAAGGCAGGACAATCATCGATGTTAATCGTTGACGTTAGACATTCCTTAATACAGTTTTATCTCAATGAATGTTGTAAGTGAGATTTGATTTTTGATATCTACAATGCTTGCAACAAGAAGTATCAACATTTTTTAAGAGTACTGTAAAGATTCAATACCAAAGCATTCAAATAACTTCTTTTGTAAAACTAAAAGAAATATCCCAAGACAGCTTACCAACACTCATAACCTATTGATTTTTCTAAGAGTAAGAGTGCAGCATGATATTGGACTATTTTGTATTATTTTATTTGATACCGGTAAACATTTTTTTTCAGAGGAAGAAACAAATCTTGCACAAGAAAGTCAGGGTGCTGAAGTTTTATTTGGTGAATTCAAAGAAACTCTGTTTAATGGTGAATATAGCTGCTATGATCTAGAGCGCGGCTTCACTCGCCATTTGATCGGCGATGAGGATAAAGATGGGATTGTTGTTGGGCTCGGCCGACCAAGCATCATCAATACAATAAGAATGCTGCTATGGGATAAAGACCAGAGGTCATATTCTTATGCAATTGAATGTTCCCTTGATAACCAAAACTGGACTGAAATTGTTGACTATTCCCATTATTCTTGTCGCTCATGGCAAACGATTTATTTCCCTTCAAAAGTTGTCAGGTAGACTTTTTTATCTTTTTCTCTACATAGTAGTGCCATAGGGTTGACACAGTCAGGGAAAGTCAGGGAGAAAAGGTTCTATCGATGAACAGGGAGTCAGGGAAAGTTTTTCAGAATTGGTTAGGGAAGAATTTTCTATTGCCTACTTACAATATTTTCAGTAAATTCTTTTAAAAGTGTGTGAAAATCTGTTATTTTGACAAACCTGGTTAAAAGCCGCTTGTTCTTTGTTAAAAATTTGAAATGGATTCGGAGCATGTTTAGAGGATTAGCTTTATTGCAGTATTTTTATCGGAATTATGTTTTTGTTTTTCAGATACATCCGAATATTAGGAAAGAATAATACCGTTAACCGATACTTTCATTTGGTAAATTTCCAGTGTTTCTATTCTACTATAATACCTCAAGTTGAGGATGGCATTGTAGGTAAGGTTCTTTTTTCATTGCCGATGTCTAGATATATGCTTGTTATCAACAAAGTTGTAGTGCAAATAAGGTTAAAAATGGTAATGATCTAGCAAACAAATTCCGATACTATGTAAATTTAAGCACATATATTGTACATATTTCTATAATGATAAAACCGCCTTTGATTGTTCTTTAAAGAGCTAGGGTATTATCAGGCCTGGATAGGAATGACGTGGGATCGCTCTACTTTTTTACAGTTTTCCTGTAGTTTATGGATCAAAGATAGGGTAGATCACACGCCAAAAATACGAGTGTTAGATAAAGGCTTTTTCTTCCTGTCCAGGCCTGTATAATGGTGAATAATATTGAAAAAATGCTGAATTTATATACTGTATAATACTGCTTACAATATTTCTCGTTCAATTTTCTGCAAATTTTAGTACCTGCGAACAATGTTTCTTACATTCTGGCAAGTGCTTTACTTATTGAAGGAGTCAGTCGTAATAGAAATGCATTGATTGATGGAAATACTGAGAATTATGATTGGGAATCTGGATACACGTGTCATCAAATAGGTAGTGGTTGTATAACAATACAATTAGCACAACCGTATATCATTGCAACAATGAGGTAGGTAGCATATTTATGTCTATTTTTTTCCCTGAAATTCCTTTCACAAAACCATGAAGTAAAAAACGTTGCAACATTGAATCCACGCAATTTTATTCAAATATTTTCATTTCTTAATGCTGATGCTTATCCAATTTACTGCAATCAATGCAGCATTCCTTAGCACAAAAAGGGCATTAAAAAGATTTAAATCAATCGAAAAACTAAATTGAAAAACTTTTTTTGCAAAAAGACCGCATTGCATATAGCCTATCCAATAAACCGTTTTGGTCTTTTTTGCCCTACACATGGTCTATCGGCATACATCCTAAAACTTTAAATTTTGAAGACTGGAAACTATAAACATAGAACTTTGATTGTTATAGATAATCCAAGTTGATTGGTTAATACTGCGAAAACATTGCGAAGTGATTGGCTATTTTCTTATTGTCGCGATGATTGTTTTTTTATGTTAGTAATAGCTACAACGCATGCTCCGTATTTTACGATTTTGACATACTCGGTTTTGGATGTGTGCCAATAAACCAGGTGTGTGTAGGGCAAAAAACACCGGAGCGGTATATCAGATGTACTACGTCGGGTAGAGAGATGTACTTTTCTTCTAAATAAGGGCCTATATCGACGTAAGGTGTTCAGTATTCAAAACGGCTTCTGTAGACAGTGCCGTAGGAAGCATTTAAGTTTTTTTTGAGGGGGAGGGGGGCTAAATTTTAGTGACAACGCGAGGGCCAAACCATGGTTTTCGCCCGAGGGGGTGATTTTGAAAATTCACAGCTCTAGATTGCCTAAAAACGCATTGAAATATGAGAATCAATTGAAAAATTTACTAATAAAAGTTTCTTTGAAAAACCATTTGAACCATTTTGAAAAATGCGATGCGTTACCTGTGGTAAGAAAAAATTTTAATGATACAGAAAATCGCGAGTATAGTTTCTATTTATCAAAAATATTTTTTCCTAATGTAGAATGTTATTGTTGGATTGTGACAATCGAGAGTACCGTAAATTATCGAATAAGCGCCCCACTTACATTTACTTTAGGTTGGCAACCTCGTTCCCAGGGCCTCTTTCTCGCTTTTTGATATGTTGATGCCGCGGGAGAAGAAGGCCCTGGAAACGGCTGATGAAAATTGGCTCAAACAGAACAAATTTTGATTTAATGCAAAAGCTAGTGGACATTGAAAACATTTAACATAGTTACACACAAGTTATACCTCTGCGTGTGTAAAAATTAAATGTTTTCGATGGCCACTTGGAGGTTGCTAGGTTGGATCAGGTTAGACTTTTTGGACCTGCTAAATTCAGCAAGATGACAGAAAACAAAGAGACAATAAAACTGTTTTGAATAATCAACTACTGAAAAATAAAGAAAAATATAAATATTTCGAAATAAAATTTGAGTTTTTAAATGATAATAGTAAGACAGTTTTGTTTTTATAAATACTTATTGTTCTCTATTATGAAAAGTCAAATAAGCGCCCTTTTTTGTTCTAACTTCGTACCGGAATAACCGCCCAGGGGCGCTTAATTGAGTAGGGGCGCTTATTCAAAAAAATTAACTTAAAAGAGGGCGCTTATTCGATCATTTACGTTGTATTTTCTACATCGAAGTTTCTACTAATCAAAAATATTTTATTCATGATGTAGAATGTTATTGTGGGATTGTGACAATCGAGAGTATAGTTTCTACATAGAAGTTTCAACAAATCAAAAAGACTGGACTATGGTTGTTGACAAGAGAAACGAAAGTTGCAAGTATGTTAATCAACAATGAAGTTTTTTTACATTTACCGTTGTCACTAATTGCTAAAACACGACGTGGAGATTTTGATGGTTTTAGCCATGAAATTTACAAGCAAGCAATAGGTATCCCTACAGCGCTTTAAATAGAATAATATGTGTTTTGATTGCAGTGCTCCTCGGTCCCAATGGGCTTTTCTAGAAATAATCCGTACCCCCCATGTTGAGGAGGTCGGAATTCCTAGGGGTACCTTTTGATTGAACATGCGGAAGGTAAAAGGGGTACTTTTCCTGGCGAGGAGGAATTCCGAGGGGGTGTGATTAAAAGACCAGTGGAATTTCCGCAGGGGTCTGGGAAAAATGCATGAAATTCCTGGAATTCCAATGGGTAGCTCAAATTTTCCATGGAATTCCAAAGGGGGTATCTCAAAATTTCCCTGGAATTCCAGAGGGGTAGCTCTAAAGTCCTCCACGGAATTCCAGAGGGGTGCGACTTTTTTAAGTGGACCTCCTTAACATGGGGGGTACAATTTTTTTCTGGAAAAGCCCAATCTAGAGGTGTGAAATGTAATTCTATTGGAAGTTTTACTTCATCTAACAAGCTCTTTTCTCTTCATAAGAAAAATGATTTTCACATTAACTGTTCCCGATATTTTGTTTTATAGGTGTTGGCAAAATATGTCTTTCGAACCAACGGTTGTCTCTTATATCAAAATTGTTGGCACAAGAAATACTGCAAATGAGGTTCACGATTTTTTTATTTTGAGGGCTAGCAAATTCAACATTTTCAGATTTCTAGGCCACCTAAATTATTGGTTATTTAAGATTAACTGCAGCACATTTCATTTGATCTGAATACTTTTATGGTTCAAAATGTGTTCGAATCCATGGGATTTAGATTATAGGGATTTTCGTTTACTGGATATTAGGTATAAAGGATTTTTTAAAGCTAGACGGGTTTTAAATTATAGGAAATTGAAATATCTGAGATGTACTTTAACCCTTTTCCCTGTTATTTCTTTTAAATGTCCAGGCCCCTATGTTAGTTTTAAATACCAAAATGACGTTCTCGTTGACTAAATTTCGAAAACGTTGAAAAAAACAATTATTATATAATATTCCAAGAAATATTCACGACCCTTACCCGAATTAAAGCTTTAACAACGCAAAAACACTTAGAGAATCTTTTTTGAAAATATTATCGCAAAATCTTTGTCCTTTATTAGTTATCGAGATGTTTTCTGAACGTCCAAATAATGCCATTATGGCAACAATGCCCGGGCAAAAGGTTAATTAGAAATTTTCAATAGATACATGTAATAGGAGCCCTTTACATAATGTTAGTCACTTTCTGACACTGATCTTTGACAATTTTAGGTTTTTCATGTTGTTCATTTTGAGTGTCCATCATCAGTACCATATAATCCAAGTGAAGATTCCACAAAAAGTGGTAATGTTCCTCCACCACTTCTTGCTGTCCTTGATGTAGTTGTTAACACAAGGGATAACTTAGCAGCATGATCTAAATGAGAATGTGTCTGGATAATATCGATGTGTGAGATATCAAAGAGAGAAATGATATAACGACACAAGGAATAATTTAGCATCCTGATTGTGGTGATGTGTTGTGTTCAGCATACAAAATACGAGAAAAAAAATAGGACGAGGTATGGAATTCAGTGCCGTAGCAACCGGGGGTTTTTCAAAGAAAGTGTCACTTTTATTAGTATATTTTTTGATTCTCATATTTCAATGCGTTTTTAGGCAATCTAGAGCTGTGAATTTTCAAAATCGTCACTCTCGGGCCAAACCATTGTTGGCCCTGGCGGTGTCACTAAAGTTTAGCCGCCCCCCCCCCCCCCAAAAAAAAAAAAAATCAAAATGCTTCCTACGGCACTCGAATTACAACACTATCAGTCCGTAATTGAAGAGAGAATATGTACATACAGACGATCTTGATGTATGAGGTGTTCAGCCTTCAGCAGTGCGATCAAAAAGAGAAAGGATATGACTAGATGAGGAATGCAGCACTGTAATGCAAGATATCTGTAGTGCAATGGCTATATTGACGTAAGAGATCTCCATCACCGTGATCAAAAAAGTATAATGGGACGACAAACAACAGAGCAGCATAATTAAAGAGAGAATTGATGGTACGGTATTATCTAGTAGCTGAATGAATCAAGGGAAAATCTAGGAACGATGTTGGTGTATTGTGAGATCGAAACGGTTGCAGATAATTCATTTGATGACCACAATGTTGCTACATAAATTTTTACGATGTTGACATTGGTAGCGGATGGTTGATAATATATTAAGCGTTCATACCTTCCTTGAAAAAGTTGTGCATATCTGGAAAGGAAAACCTTTTTAAAACATCACTCTAGGGTTCAAAGTTTTATGAGAAGGCGATAATTATCCTTATCCTTATTATCAAAAAAAGCCTTTTCATTTAAAAATAAACTTTATATAGGAACGTCTGCCATAGTAAATATAATTATTAGAAAACGAATTTAATACAAGATCTTCGTTTTTGTTACTTATACGTATTTTACTTCAAGGGAAAAAATTGTTTCTGGAAAACATTTTTCAATATGTTGAAGTGCTATGTTTATAACAGATTTGGAATAAAGTGCTATACAATGCCTTTTGAGGTCGATCTTTGAGATTATATAGGCTAACACCCTAGGGATTTTGATTTTAAATTGTTACAATCGACTTTTTGCAGGATTCGAGGTGAATCAACAAAAGATTGCTATGTCTGTTTCAGAACCCTGCAGTGTAGAGTCTTCTTTATTTCAATGAGTTTTATTGGTCCATTGACATATCTTGTTGAGGGAAAAGATGTTTGCGCCGTCTCTCAATTATTATTTTAATGCAAAAACTTGAAGATAATTGACCAAAACTTAAAAAAGTAGAATTCTAATTTCCTCACTCCGTTATTTCTATTAGAGAAGTTCATTTTCTGCTCATTTTTTATTTTGAAGTTGTATATATTTAATATTGATTTGTAGACAAAAGAATAAGGAGAAATTACATGCATGATATAGAGAAAAAAGATTTTAAAAAATCCAAGATAATTAAAAAAGAAAAAAAAATTTACCTATTTGCTGCAGGGAGCAATTTGATTTTTTGAATTTCTTGTATAAACATTCACAGCTAACCCTGAAGTTTATGAGTGTTTCACATCTAAATAAGCTGTGTAAAAAATGAAAATGTAAATTAAATTATTGCATTTTATTTTTGAGTAAATATTTTGAAATTTTTCATAGAATAATTATAATTTTGAACTGTATATATAAAAAGTCACTTATACAATACTCTTATTCTTTTTTGTTCTTAATTTTTTACATTAGATATACGTTTTTAAGTTAACTTAATGATTCTGATATGGTGGCCACCCATGATTTCTGTCGGTGTATCTTAATTGAAATACTATAAAAAAAACTCGTGTGAAGAAAGTTTCGCGATCCAGGCAGACCGCGAAATTTTTGCATTTTGCGGGAATAAAATTTCGCGGCTAGAAGAATTTAGATGTTTCACGGGAAAAAACTATCACAGATGTTACAAAATGCAAAAAAAAAGTCTAAAACCTCAAAATGAATTTTTTAGGTGTTTTAAGCAATTTGATAGCAGACGGCTGAGTTTGAAATATCTTGCAGGAATAAAATTTCGTGGATGACTAGTTTTAAAAATTTCACCGAAGAAACTTTCGCGCAAAAGCCAAAACATCGCAAAAGTTTCTTCCTTTAAAGTATCTTAAAAGCAGAAATATTTGCGGATATTCAATTTTGCTATTTTAAAGGCAGAAATTTTTGCGTTTTTTTTCTCTCGCAATTTTGAGAAATATTTACTTTTCTTATGATTTCTATAGGTTTTGAGAGTATCAGGCCTTAGAGTCAGGAGCTGTGGTTGAGTGGTTAAGGATTTTTACTGCCAACCACAAGGCTTCCTGTTGGAATCCTCCAGCTATCGATAGCGAAAAATGTCGATTTGTTTGTGTTCCACAATGGCTCTTCTTTAGGTATTCACCTGGCAAAGGGATCATTCAAAAAGTACGTAACGCATTTCGTGACACTCATTGAAAAAATCACGATTTTTAAAGGGAAAAAATGTGACAGAAAGGGGGGGGGGGGACGGACGTCCAGGGGGTCTTACTGTCACAAATTGTGGATGTCCAGGGGGTTATGCTTTGCTGAAAAGCGGTATTCCAGGGGTCTGGAGTCTAAATCATTAAATTTTGCGTTACGTACTTTTTGAACGTTCCCAAACTTGAACAATAATGTGTAGATACATTATTCTACACTAGCGTGAACGAAATTGCTCTTCCTTGTTGATCAATATAGCAATCCCGAATTACGGTTCATACGTTGTTTTTTAAAATATTGTTTTGTTTAAAAGGTTAACTGTAGTTTTCTTCTATTTGTTACAGTTTAAATGATCACCTTATTTTTCTAAGTTTTTGTGAGTTCCTGGAGGTGATTTCTCACGCGGTAATTAAAAATTGTTGCCTTAAATCGAAGCTAATGTAGAACACAGCAGAAACAAAACGTATCATCGGCTGATCGATACCAAGGTAGAGTGCGTCGCGAACACAACCTTTATTATCTGGTAAGCGTTTTAATTTCCTTACATTAGAAAAGGCCCATTCCAACATGAGATCGATGAGTTCACCACCACCTAAGTTTGATTGCTATCAATGCTTTATTAAATTATTGTTGTTTTTTCGTAATATAGCAATTGATGAATAAATAAATAAATCAAGACATGGAACACTTATGCAAGACTTGCTTTATCCTCAGACGAAGCCTACATTACTTGAGAAAGTCGACCGTTTCATTGAAAGAATATCCAGTCAAAAATAGTACGTTTTTAATGATATTACCTCGGGATTGATCTTACATAACATTCTAGGCTTCTGACCCTAGAAGGGGGTTTTTGTAAAAATAAAAGGTCATTTCTCTGACACGTTAGCCCAAACCATGTTGAAGAATGTTATTTTTAGACTTCACAATTTACGGTCTATCAATCCTTTTGGACCCCCGTCCCCCATGTTTCACTTCTTTAGGGTAAAGATTTGGAGGCTTTAGTGGCAGATCCCCGTCGTTTTCTAAGCTAGTACCCCGCCACCTGTCCCGCGTCCCTGGCCTCCTCTGTTTCATTTTTGTTCTGGGAGCACTGCCCATGATCTGTTTATACTGTTTATAAGAAATTACTTGGGTTCAGGATGGATTTGGCTTTTACTTAGCAAATGAGGTGAAAAAGATTTTATGATAAAATATCAAAATTTGTAATTTCTGTCTACTAGATAAGTATACCTCTGTTTTCTTTCGTCTTTCAGGTATTCCTATTGTATCAAGTCATATAAAGTCAAGATCTTATGCAACAAACGACAGAACAAGTGAAAAGATATACAGACATGGAAAACTGGTAATCAATCATGTAGGCTCTCGTAGCCGAGTGATAGTCGTAGCGCTGGACACGTAAAACAGAGTGCCAAGTTCAACTCTCTTGTTTAAACTTTGCTTGTCATTGTTATCTCTGCATGGTAGGTACCCTGAGGTGTTTCCAGGAACGCAGATCGCGGATTAATAACAGCTCATGAAAACCTTAAGAGGCTATCATATATGTAAATAATCAAATCACTCATTCATTCATTCTTTCATTAACTCATTTATACCCTTTTTGCAAATTCTAACCTGTGCAGATATAATACTTTTTGGTCCTTTTGGCAGAGATGCAAATTTAGACAATTAGCGCAAACTCTTAAAATTCAAAAGGCAAATTAAGTATGAGTGTCCGAGTATTAGCTGAAGTATAAAACTTTGGAATACATTCTTTTGGTATTAAACCTTAAGTGGAGCTCCAGTAAGATCTCGGCTTTGAGTTTCTTTTTCAGTGTTTCACTTTGAAATAGATTGATTAAAAAATAACTGAGCTTCATACTCTATCGAAATAAATATTATGCTTGTTTCATCTAGCCAGTGGTTTAGCTATTCTGCTATAATTTTTGGTTGTTGACAATAGTTATTATCTCCTAAATCATTCCGTGTTTTATTACGGTTTGTTCATTTCACCTAAATCAGAGTCCCGAAGTTGGTTCCCTAGCGAGA